>JANAVB010009886.1:0-18982 GCA_029216955.1 Iris pallida
GGATAAAAATCACCATAAATCCTGCTTCCGAGCCTACATATGTGGGATATACTATACCTACATCTGTAACAATACTGGCTGTCGCCAGAGTAATGTTGTCATCTCTGACTCCAGGAATTACAGAACCTGAACTTAAGGAGAAGGATTTACATTCCGCAGAGTCTCAAGTGGCAATTGAAGATCCCCCTGCTTGGACAGGAGAAGCCACCGATCCTCCTATTGCTCAAACTCCTGGTTATTCACAAGAGGACAAAAAAATGATAGAAGCTCTGAACGGGTGTGACTTTGGATCTTATTCTGTCGATGATGGTGACTTTATCGCTGTTGCTCATGGTGATCAAGCTTCGGTAGAAGTTTTGTTGAATGAAGAAATTATTGTCGAAGAAGGCCAAACTACTATTATGGGTAAAGAACACCATGTTAAAGATAAAGGGCATTCGAGCCCGAGAATTGATAAACCCACAGCTCCTGAGGAGGTTAATGAACGTCAACCTGGACCCGCTGAGACAATTGAGATTATGGATAGTCCTGGAACTGACGCTGCAGGACTAAAAACTCCTGTGAGTCTCATTCCAGAGAAAAGAGAAGCCGAGACTGCTACTCCACCCCTACTAACAGGGTTAGAAGCTAGTAGTAGCCGCTTTCTGTCAGGTGGTTCAGATGCTGGTAGTAGTCAAGCATCAGTATCCGAGAATACAGCACGAGGCTACGCAGGGAACCTCGCGGAACACCACACGTATTGCCAAGTTCAGGTAAACTGCTAACTTTTATTCACATGAATCCATTTCAATAATATTTTCATAATGGCATATATTGATTGCAGAAGGACTAATAGGAACGACTAACTCCACCATGGCCCCTTTGGATAGAGGAGCTCAAGCAGGAGAAGGGAGCTCATCCCAGATACCTATCTCTGGGTTCCCTACTGCCCAGCCCGAAGTACCTCTGACTGTTATAGCAGCAGAAATTCCAGTGACAATAGTGGCCACTCCAAGCACTATAACGACAAATAGAGTTATTATGTCTTCCTTCACCAAAGTCTTATTCATCTTTACAGACTCTGGTTCCGAGGGTCATTGAGAGAGATGACATTCTCTTTATCACAGTCAAAAACCTTTCATCCTATCTAATTGGAGGTATCCGTAATCAGGGAGATGAAGATCAGGCTAAATATTTAGAACATGTATTGGACGAGCTTGAAGAATCTATTAAGGCCTATAAAGATCTTAAAAGAAGGAATATTCAGCAGCTCATAGATACAAAATAGGAAACTATGGCTCGCGAAGCTGAAGCAAACAAAGCTAACTTTGAGACTTTCTTGATGGCTTTCACACAACGTTCTTCGGAGATGGACGTTCAAATTACTGAAGTGACCTCCAACTTTGAGCATCACACAGTTGTAACTACCAAGAAAGAAAAGAAAATTCATGACCTGGAAACTGAGATTGCTCGGCTCCAGGAAAAGCTTGTAAAGGCTAAACAGTCTATAGAAGAAGAGGCCCAACTGCGTCAAACTGCTGCAGGCCAGGTGGATCTTTTAAAGTGCCAAAACGATGAATATGTTCAAGTCTAGAATGAAGAAATAGCACGTCTAACAGCTGCTTTACACCTTTTCGACTCGGAGTCTGGACGAGCCCAAACTAGACATCGAGTGCTAGATTCTTGTGCAGAAAGGGCTAAGATTCTGAAGAAGCAGATTACAGATCTCAGTACTCAACCTCCTGAATAATCGATCCTGATTGTTTTTTTATATGATGTATCTTTTGAAATATTTTGAACATCATAAATGAATTTTTTATTGTGGTTCCATTACTTGTTGCATATCCTGAAGATATAAGTAATAGGATAGGAAATATGTTCAGAGGTACCAGACGTAACATATCTCTTGATAGGAAATAACGATATTCATTATATTTTCTCAGAGGTAATGTGGACATGGCAAAGTATAATTCTGGAAATATCATTATTCTTATAAGATGACTTTATCAGAGGTAATGTGGACGTGACAAGTCATTTGATTTAGATTTCAGAGGTAATATGGACGTGAATCTATTGATATAGAAAATAGAATTCAGAGGTAATATGGACGTGAATCTATAGAATTCAGAAGTAATGTGGACATGAACTCATTTTTTTATTAATGATCTTCAAATCTGCTAGGACTTAAAGACAAGATATCATATCTAAAAAGACGATATCTATGATAATTTTGAGTCGATTAAGACACAAAGATAGGATCTCTTTAAAAAATAGTTGGGTTTTAAAAGATAGATGTGATGATTCGGATGGACTCCACCGGGGATTTGGAGTAAGATAATAAATGTTTTCGAACAATGTTATCCATCATGTTGGGTTTGAATCGTAGTTGTTTTCAAACTCTTATCGAAACGAGCAGGTTGTTTGCCTTTGTCGACTGTTGTTGACTTAGGAGGCACAGGTTCTTGCGGAGGTGATGAAGCCAAGGGCTCATTTGCATCTGGGAGAGTGTAGCTCCCCTTCCCGGATTTTTTTTAAAATATTTAGTTATTCATTTATTTGATTTAATAGTGATTTTAGAATTTTTGTAAATAATTATTTTAGTTAATTATTACGGTAGATAACTTTAGCTATGGTTGAGTTTTGGAGTACAAGACGACTAGGAATCATGGCACGGATAGTGCAGTAGCATGCTTTGACTAGTGTTTAGCCATGGTAGGGGAAAGCCAAGCCATATGAGTGTCCTAACTAGGAAAACCAGGCCAAGTTACGACTTAACCTTTCAAGATGTTTAATTATTTATTAATTAATTTATTGACGTATAGAAGACCAAGTTGTACCAAACTAGCCCGAACTGAGCCCAAGCCAGGTAGTCCTGTAGTGCATCCTAAGACGTCCTTGTAGACATGCATTGGGTAGTAGTATTTTAATTTAGTAATCTAGTAGACGATTTTCACAAATTGTGGTTAAATATCTATATTATGAGTTCTTGATATTAAATAATGTTTATTGATAATTTAGTAAATAATTTTTCTTTAACAAACATCTTGGACTTTATGGGATTTATCTAAGTTATATATATATATATGGAAGTGTATTTATAATATATATGGAAGTGTATTTATAATATAAATATATATATGGAAGTGTATTTATAATATATGAAAATTAGGCTTTTATATATATATATAAAGTATCATTGTATATTATTTAAGTAAATGTTTAGTATAAAGATTTAAGTATATTGTATTTCTATTATAGCTTGTATTTAGGATATCCTATTCCTTAAAGTTGAATATATGGAGTACAGGTATATTTCTATTTTACAAGTATATATATATATGAATGTATACGTAGGTGTATATATAAGAATATATATATATAGATGTATATATAAGTAGATATAAATTATAGGTATATATATAACTGATTATCTAGGCGTATAAATATATTTATAATTTATTAATGTATATACGTATGTACCTGTTATATATATATATATATATATATATATATATATATATATATATATATATAGGTGTGTATATATATACACACATATAATAGGATAAAATAGAAAGCATTAAATCACAAAAGGAGGAAAGCCCAGCCCAAGTCAGCCCATGAGCCACAGGCCCACTTCCCTGTCCAGCCCGCAGTGGAGAGGCCCAGCCAATCCAAGGCCATGCCAAGCAGACCCTTTTCAGCTCGGTATAGAACCGAACTAAACATAAATAACCCGAGTCTCCCCGACCCCTCGTATATATATATATATATATATATATATATATATATATATATATATATATATATATATATATATATATATATATATATACGCACACAGCTCAAAACCCTAAGCCTCGGGATCGAGCGAACACACGACGCACCCCCCTACTATGGGCGGCCACCCCGACGACCACGCGTCGCCGGAGGACCGCCGGCTGGCCGGCCAGGCGCGGCTGAATAGCGCACGATGGGACAATAACAGCAAACAACATTAGCAGCCGACCCCTCAAACATCCAAGTTGGTGACGAAAATTCTCCCTCCTCGGTCGACGAAACGTCGTCCCAATTACTCTGGTACGAAGTCAACATGTACGTCTTTACACCCTTTTAATTACTTTGTATATAGACGCGCTAGATCGGCCAGGAAAGCGACTCGAAAAACCCAAAAAAAACTGTTTTCGACAGTTTTAAGACTGTCCCAACATCCAATGTTTTCGGTCGATTCGCGACCAGAATATCGCGAGTTTTGGAAAACGGTTTGAACAACTTTTTAGACAACATGTAGGGCTTCCTAACCTATTTTGTAGATTTAATTTTCATTAAGTATACGCAGAGAAAACAGTTTGCAAAATCAAGTTTTTATTATTAAAAATAGTTTTCAAAACTTGAAAAACTCATCCACACGACGTACGTCCCGCCATTCTGGGCGACGTGGTCGCGCACCGTAAGCATCGAAAGCTGCGTAACGGCTTCATGGTCGTGTGGGCTTTGACGGAATTCAAATTGGTCGCGTGTGCGCGACGAATTTGATGCGTATCCGTCAAAATTTACCGTATCGTGCACTTTACAAATTTTCCAATTACTTTGTGCACGCTCGTCAGATCGAGACAAAACTTACGCCAACAGGACCGTATCATTTTTCTGGTCCTGTATGCCATGTTTGGTCCAATTCTGAGACAGTTAAATCGTACGTCGTTTTGCGGGCCCCACGGTCCCACTCAACGGGCGATTTTGTGCACGGTCCGCCGAAATCCAACTTTGGACATACGGTTGGGTTCGTATCGGAAAACTGGATCCGTAGACATATAGTTTGACGACTTTAGAGACCATTGACTCTGGCACGCTTTTCGGTGCAAAGCGGGTCCAACGGCGGACATCATTTTGCCCGAAATTACCATTTTGCCCCTGTATCCAGAATTGGACTTAAGGACAGGCAATCCTAGCTAATTTGACTATTCTGAGAATGTTGTTAACATTTATTTCAGCTTTCGGAGACAGTTGTGATGACTTAGACTTCCTGACTTGTTGATTGGCGATACATTGTTGGTTCACCGTGCAACCTCCAGGCAAGTATACCTTGCCGAACATATACAGTATTTACATGGTTTCTCTTTCCTTATTGTAGTCCTTTTTATATTGTTATATGATTCCATATTGTGATTGATTCGTCCTTGATTGCTTTACTTGTTCTAGATTACGTACACGTATAGGATGTTTGACATTGCTAGAATATTGGTCTCTTTGTGTTACCCTTTTCTCGTAATTGAGTTATCAGTTTCTTTATCTGTCCTTGACCATCCTCGACTGGGAGTATCTTGCATTGTACTACAGTTGAGACATACTATAGCTTGGGAGTATCTTACATTGTACTACGACCTATAGCTGATTCTTCTACCTTGATATCACTTGATTGACTTGACTTGAGACATGCCATAGATTGGAAGTATCTTACATTGTACTACGACCTATAGCATATATTGATTGATTGATTGACTTGACTTACGGCACTATAAATTGGGAGTATCTTGCATTGTACTACAATTTATAGGAGTCTACTTGACTTTGTATCCTTTAGGAGAGGAGATTGATACTAGAATTGGCTAATCTTGACTGGGATTATCTTGCATTGTATTACAGTCAAAATCTACTATAGATTGGAAGTATCTTGCATTGTACTACAAGCTATAGAGGTTAATCGATTGATTGGTAGCCAAGTCTAGTATTACATTTCCTCACGACTCGTCGTCCTTAGATGTTCTTCTTGCAGTGTTCTTATTCTCCACACCTGTTATTTACTGTCATATTAGTAGGCATGTTTTATGTATCTTGCTAGTCCTCTGAGGACCTGATGATCTCTTCAGGTTTAGCGATTGTATGGAGTTAGTTAGCAGAGCGGGATGGTAGAGGATTGCGATGCATGATACAGGTATTTGTTTGTGATATTTTTTATTATCTTTTCGTGCTTTATATTCAGTTCCATGATATACTCTGCTTATTTATAGACTCATATCATTCTTAGAGTCTAATCGGACAATATGCTAATGGGCTGCAGACCATGACACATACTTGTTCATTCTTGTTTATATGATTCATGTGGATTGAGATATAGTTTAGATTAGATATGATACCCCTGACCTTGACAGCTTATACGTACTCGAGTCGGGCTGGAGTTCGCTCGATACGTAGCTGGCTTGCTCACGAGCTTGCGTCCGAAAAGCGGGTGCGGGTCGTGACAGAGAGGGGATGGAAGAGGAGCATCAGACACTAGAGGCGTAACCACAATCTCTTCTTCTCCTTCCGGATAGTTTCGGAGATAGGGTCTTCCTGATCTAGTACTAGTCAAAACTTCTTCTTCTGGGACTGGTGCAAAAAAAACTAGGTTGCAAGATTCGTCGGTGTTTTGCCTTTGGATGATCTCTTCTTCGAAAAAGAAGACGAGTTCGTCCAGAATCCGAGACCAACCTTGGACTGATTGTGCTGAAGATGTAAAGAAAGAGGCATAGGACATCCTTTTCCATTATTTAAACTAGGAGCTTTTTGTAAATCATATCCCATTTTGGACATCAGCTCTTGGGATTACTGACTATATCGATGGAATTCTGGTTTATAATCAACGATTGGTTTTGACAGTAGTGGGATAGAAGACGAAGAAACCTTTACAAAGATGAATGTACTCTGCAATGATAAAAGTTAACTACCCAATGAAGTCACATGACATGACTTGTGCTTACCCATTTTCTTCGATTTAGATGATGGAGCCGTTATTTTTGGCTCAAAGTCCGCTACCAGATCAGGGTGTATCCAGATGATTTCCCCTTTATTAGTAGAAAGAGGCACAAGGCCATCACTCCTGGCCGGAGGTAGGTTAACAATTTCTAGTGTAGCTCTTGAGATGGGAACTACTCCAGCTTGAGCTTCTTGAGCGGGGAAGTCCCAAAATTGTAGAGAAACGACAATGGCAGTTACTGTCTTCTCGTCATGTTGAAGGGTGACCGCCTGAGCGTTAATGAGCTCTTGGATCTTCCCTTTCAGCTCATAGCACGCTCTAGTTGGATGTCTCAAGAACCTGTGATACATATAATACTTAGGATTGTCAGTTTTACCTACTTCCTCCGGGCGCTTAGCTTCAGGAAGTTGTAGTTTGTTGATCTTGAATAAACAGTCAAATATGCTCAAAACATCATCCTCATTGAAAGAATATTCGACTTTAGGACGTTGAGGCAGTGGTAGAGGTGGCGTTGCTGTTGCAGTAGGTGTTGATTGACCCATATTGATGGCTAAAGTTTCTTTGGATTTGATGTTGATAGCCAGTCTCTTTACCCTTGCGGTTATTCTGTCGACTGCCACCGCTGGTTGACGGAGGATGTTCATCTCTGTCAGGGTGAGTCATTTGAACACCCAATTGCTTAAACTTATCGGCACTTTCATCGGCGGCCTTGGCATTCACTATAAAGGAAGGCCGGTCTTGGAACTGTGTCGATCCCGTCTACATGCTGATTATAAGCAACATGTTTGATTTGCAAGTGTCTAAAGTCATGGCATCTGGGGTGCTGAGAGGCATTTTGAGTGCCTCACGGCAAAATCGTTCAATGAAACGTTCTGTAGATTCATTGGAACATTGCTTGACTTTGATGAGGGCAGACATAGTATGTCATTTAGTCCCTCATAGAATCGTTCTAGGAACATTTGCTTGAATCTGGGGAACGAAGTGATACACCCATCTAGCAAGCTTCGTTACCAATCGTAAGCTGCACATGTCAGGCATCCGACAAATACCCTAGTGAGCAGGGTATCATTTGGTTACAATTGGTCGGTTATCACCTCAAAGTGATTGAGATATTAATTTGGAAAAGTATTGCCATCGAACTGCATGATAGTAGGGCACT
The DNA here is from genome assembly GCA_029216955.1 of Iris pallida. Lineage (NCBI taxonomy): Eukaryota > Viridiplantae > Streptophyta > Magnoliopsida > Asparagales > Iridaceae > Iris > Iris pallida. The sequence continues at coordinate 7,872 of JANAVB010009886.1, forward strand.
TGTACTTAGGCGGGATTTGAACCTCTTTCCATTCAATGGGATAAGGTTTTTTGATTCTAAGCCTCTGTAGGCCATCCTTCTGTTTGAAAGCATCAAACTGAGTGCGTAGAAGTTTCACTTCTATGTTAGTTTCTACTGATGTTGGCGGAGCTACAGACTGATTCGGGGTGTTAGGCGAAGGAACTGTATGATAACCACCCATACCACCCTCGGCACCAGATTGACTAGGGATAGCTTGAGTTGGCGCTGAGGCCATGTGAGGGAACTGTACGCCAAGATCAGGGTTGACAAGAGCATGTTGTTGTCGGTTTTTGATTCACAACTGGAGGACCCATGCGCTGTGCCACAATTATAGTATGCATACTAGTAATCATTTCAGCCATGGTTTTGAATTTGTCTTCCAGCATTGTAATTCGTTGTTCTTGACTAGCAGGACTAGAAGCGTCTTGATCATCATTGATGGCATAAACAGTAACCTCGCGGACTACCGATGACAAACTTGTAGAAAAGATAGTCTGTTCAGAACTTTCACTATCTGCATCCAGATCCGGCAGATCATTACCCCAAGGAGACAGGGGAGGAAAGTTTGTCTGGCCAAGGAAGTCTTGGTCCTCTTCCGAAAGAGCGGCATGACCAATCGTTTCCAAGTAGGAAGGAAGATTCCTTTGACCGATTGCCTCTCAGTCCGGACGATAACTGGTTGTACTTTGGTTAGAAGGAAGACTCCTTTGACCGATTGTTATTCCTCGGCTCCTTGACCTGGTGTGATGATATACACCTTCATCGAAACTACGGATCCGAGATGCATCGGGTTTCGGATGTTTTCCACCCCCAGTGCCTCGAGATGTCATATTGACCGAAGTGTAGAGTAATTCATCTTCGTCTACTATGATGGGTTCAGGAGTCCGAATATAGTTCAAACGATCAAAGACAGACCGTTTAGCTGTGTCAACCCCTTGACCAATTTTTTTTTCCTTTTATTATTAATTTGAAAAATCCCTTAATGACTCATTATTATTATGACTTATATTATTGTTTTATCAATAGGGGTTCAAACATGAATAAGAGTATTGATAGGGACCTTAGTGCAAAATGACCTTAATTCAAATTCCTTCCTTCACAAACGAACACTCAGATCCTGATGTTTGAATTCGATTGGGAACTCATGCAAATCAGATTGGAAGAGGAGGGTTTTGGGTAATTATCCAAAGATTTAAATGAAGTCACAGCCAACTTCAAATAAACTCTGTTCTGTTCGAACAGATACAGAGAGGATAAGCCTCGAAGAGATCAGGGGATCAAGTTCAAATCTGATTTTCCTTATCCCCTTAAATCAAAGCCACTAGTATATACATGGGCAGTAGCAATTGACCTGGCCGCTCTTAAAACCCTAAAATCCCTGCGCTCCTGTGCTCGTGTAGGTGATCATCAGGTCGAGTCTCCTCACAGGTAAATCCTCGATCTCACGAATGTTAATTTCCTAGCTATAGATAATCTTAGTCATAGGCTAGTAGATGATTGAGTTAATGCTTAAGCAAGCAATGCAGGAACAGGGAACCAGTATTATAAGAGAATGTCTGGGTACACAGGTCGGGGTGTCATGCCGGCCTGTGACAGGAAGGCGTGCCTTACTGATGTTGAGTATCAATAACAGGAACAAGTAGGTGCATATGGGATACTTATGCTTATGTCTGTATGCAAGGAAGAACGGATAGGAATTAGTTAGTCGAGTATGGGAGAACCTATAATAGTATCTGTTATTGCTGTAATAGAGGGGTAGTGTAACTGTTCTGTGGGTCAAGTTGGGATATAGGTTAGAAGAATTGGGAAAAACCAATGATCAAATGAGACCCGAACTTCGAGTATCAGTAGTGTATTTCTTTGGGAAACTAAGTTATCCTGAGATTATGCTAAGTTGTGTAACTGTCAACTATATGGAGTTCCAGTAGGGACTCAGATCGTACTGGTATAGGGTGATACTTGCACCAATGAGGATTCAACTGATTAAAACTGTATCAGAACAAAATGTTAAGTCCTGTACCTGTGTGTGTATTTTGGTTGCCATGGGTGTGAGAGCATTCTCATGCAACCCAGGGAGCACAACAGTTTTCTGTGCAATGCAAACTAGAAAATACACGAGCACGGGTCGACCCAAGGATAGGTAGGTGGACTAGTGTAGGACACTACGAGAAATAGCAGGGTGCTCATATTTGCAAGATTAGGTCAATAGAAGAGTAGACTAAATGATAAACTGAGATGCTTACTCATGTTGCCATGTAGAGTGGTGGTATCAGATGTACCTGGTTGTATCAGACATCCAGGATATGGGTTGAATGCATATAGATACGGGTATAACAAAAAGGGGTTTGAAAGTACCATTCAATTTAGGAGTTGGTATGGGGGCTTTGACTCAGTGCATTGTTCACTTTGAGCAGTCCACTCTATATACATGTTCAGTCTTTTACATACGTTTGGGTTTAGTTCCAGTTAGCAAGGATGCATCAGCTCAGACCCTCACTTGTTTCAGTCCTAGAACCATATAGGTTCAGTTATTTTGTTTATATCAGTTCAGTCCACTGCTAACTAAATAGTAGGAGTCCCTATATGTATATATTTTTGGTTCAGTCATAGCCCATATATCTTGTTCTGTCCTTTAGAGTTAGATATCAGTCCCCCCATTTTACTTTGTATCAAACCTTGTTTAGGGATCAACTCCCTTACTTATTTTAATATTCAGAACAACATATACCACTGTGCAGCCCATGTGTATCTTCACATTTCAGTCCAATATTACTTTGATAATCAGTTCATTTCCTGCTCAGGTAAACAGTTTGTCTCCTTGATACCCAAGTCCAGTGGGTTCATGTGACCAGGACATTAGAGTGTCAGTCATATTGGCTGAGTGTTCTGTCCAGTCTTGAGTATGCTAAAGACCAGTCCCCTTGGGACTTATGTCCAGAGGTGAGATGTAATATGCTGGATATGAGTACTCGAGTAGTATGGTCTAGGTAACCCTGCATTAAAAGTAGGTTGGAGGTTTAGCTAGACATATAAGGGAGAATTGGGTTGATTTCCTGTAAACACTGGTCAATAGTATGGGATAACATGGCTACCACCTTTTTTCCCTTCTTTCTGTATAGTTAATGAGTTTGTTTAGTGTAGATGGTATGTGTTAACATGGGTACCAGTTAACAAGGGTAGGGGAAACAGGTGGTTGCAAAGGTGGTTCAGTAGAGGCAAAGTCTAATGTCTGGTGTGGATGTATAACAGTAGGAAATTAAATGGATTAGAGCCTAGCATCAGTAGAGTAGATGGCAAGATAGGAAAGAAAACCAATTGCAGGTTGCAAGTACTTATATCCAGAGATATGGATGTGTGTATTGAGAGGTATTTACTGTTATTAGTAGTAGTAGATTGAAGTCCATAAAACAAGTAGGTATCAGGACAGCGTAGCTAATTGAGTGTGTCTTAGAGAGAGGTATGGAGTGTAGGCTGTATCAGAACAGCAGGTATAGGGTGTCAAACCTAGTTGGGGTGTCAATGGAAGAAGTGAAGGCATTGGCTAAGCATTCCAATGCATCTGTCAGTAAACACTTGGGCATATGTTGGCAAAGTTTCCATGGACATAGATATATGTATATATATGTGTTTTTACCTTAGTATAGGTGGTTATGGTTTTTGGGATTTGACTTAGGTTTTAGCCTTACCATAAATTAACCTAGAAGGCTAGTAATCAAATAGTTAGGCAATTTTGTACTTTCAAATTGTATCTTGATCCTATTAATTCATAAAACATGTTATTTGGACTTTTGACTCCGTGCTCGATCCATACCAGCAGCTCAGGACCACAGGCAAGTATACCTTACCTTTCTACACAGCTTTATTTATATGCACTGTCTTTCATTATTCAGTTATATAGTTTTTCTCATATTGTTGACATGTATCTTTCATATCCTACTTGTATATTTGTAACATTGCTATATAGACCGTGTTCACCGTTGGCTTTGTGTCTTATTGGATGTATTCACTTGTTCCTTGATGGAATCGTGTCGTGGGTCGAGAAGTCATGAACTGAAATGCTATACCACTTTGTCTTGAAATCTTGAAGCTAACCTGCGAGTCCACAATAGGGACGAGAGTTAGTAGTTATTTGTGTCTTAAGCTAACCTGCGAGTCCACACTAAGGACGAGGGTTAGTAGTTATTGGTCCACACATGCGAGTCCACACTAGGGACGAGGGTTAGTAGTATATGGTTCACACCTACGAGTCCACACTAGGGACGAGGGTGATGCTAACCTGCGAGTCCACACTAGGGACGAGGGTGATGCTAGCCTACGAGTCCATACTAGGGACGAGGGTTAGTAGTATATGGTTCACACCTGCGAGTCCACACTAGGGGCGAGGGTGATGCTAGACTGCGAGTCCACACTAGGGACGAAGGTTAGTAGTTGTTCAAACCTGCGAGTCCACACTAGGGACGAGGGTTTGAGTATTCGATTTGGTTATCCATGACATCTTGACATGAGTTCTCTCGTCCTCGTTCAGCAGTTCATTTATGTGTAGACAGTGTACAGATTCGTGTTTATTTATTGCTCAGTTTTACTTGTTTATTCAGTATTTTTTCTCCATACATAATAAACTGTTAGAAAGGCTCGTTTTTATGTATCTTGCTAGTCCTCTGAGGACCTGATGATCTCTTCGGGTTTAGCCGAGTTTGAGTCAGGAGCAGTTGAGCCGGCTGAGTCAGCACCAGACCGCGGAGCTTTGCAGTTGGGGTTGCCTTGATTAGCAGGTTGTATTCGGTTAGTGTATTTCATGTATTTATTTCTCCTTCCGTCTATTGGTAGTGGATTTGTGTCCACCGGACGTGACATTGAATCTTGGATATATTCAGTCATATTATTCAGTTTCTTTGGTATTTCATTAATCTTGGTTGATTCGATTATTCTGTGGATGAGATATAGGTTACCATGCGATTCTAGATTGCCGTGACTTGTGTATAGACAGCGTACTACCGCCGACACTGCGGCGTAGGCTGGGCTTGGACACGCTTCGTATCCGAAAAGCGGGTGCAGGTCGTGACAAGCTGACTAGCAGCAACATTTGATAACAACTTCATGGTGATGACTGCATTGATGTTCTTGTTGTGGGACCACCATTGGACGGGACGGCTTTGCATCCTTCCGCTTATGTACCAAATGTTCACGAAGATCTCTAACAGGATGAGAAAAAGTTGTAGGAATGTGCTCCTTGACAATATTCGGAACATGGTTTCTGTTCTGAAGGTGCTCTGTACCTTGGGTGTACAAGGAAGTGCTAAGCTGGTTAGCATAAGTCAAAGGATTTTCCCTCTGACGCAAGCTAGCAACTGGTGCCGGTTATGTTTGATACATCTTGTGTTTCCCCGAGATTGACCCTAATTGGCACCTGTTGATATAGGTGCACAAATCAGAGAGGGGTGTTGTTCGTGCATCTGTTTGAGACACAAGTAGCTTGCCATATTGGGATCTTGAGATACGCAAAGTTGAAAGGTCCTGACCTGATCACCTCTTTGGAGTAGGCAGAATTCCCTTTTGCGTAGGAGGTTTATTCTAAATAGAAACTAATTTCTTGCCAGATATTTGATTGCCTCTGTTAAGGAGAATGGGGTTTCCATTTGAATTCGCTTTGGTGCTAAAAGGCGCAAAGGCGCAACTAGCAGTATTTTCTACCCAGTCCGCGACTCGGAAATAATAAGGAAAAGCCATAAGGCATTTTCTTTGATATGATGATCCCTGGCTAAGTTTCTGTTTTGACGATGAAGAGCGGCTACTAAACAGTATTTCCCTTTTCGTTGTGCCAAGGTAGAGATGTGCGCAAGTTGCGCTAGAGTAGGAATGTGCACAGGTTGCGCCAGGGAAGAGGAAGCCAGAGGGCGTTTCCCCTTGTTTTGTCCAACAGAGTTCTTGGACACAGTTTCCTCAAAGTTCAGAACTGGCGAGGCAGAGGGAGTGGCCAAAGGGCCTTTTCCCTTAGGTTGCGCCAAGGGAACAGTGGGCACAAGTTGTGCTATAGCAAAAATAGGTGCAGGTTGCGCCTGGGAAGAAAATGCCAAAAGGTGCTTCTCTTTGTTTTGGATAACAGTGTGTCGGGGCAAAGTCGCCTTCGATTTCAGACTCGAAGAAGCGGAGGGATTAGCCATAAGGCCATTTTCCTTAAGTTGCGCCAGAGAAGTAGTGGTGGGCGCAGGTTGTACAGAGACAGTAGGTTGTGTAGAGGCAGTAGGTTGTGCCAACAAGGACTTGCGAGTCCAAATAGAGCGTACCTTGCTCTTGGTAGCGGCAGTGGTACGCTTGGCACCTTCGGCATTGATTATAGGCTCGTAGACCGTCTGGTCGACTTGAACGACCAAGGTCTTCTGCGTCTTGCCGATAGACGCAGTATCACATTGAGTTGTCACTTTCTCGTAGGAGGAGAAAGTCGTCCCCAGCAGAGTCTCCATTTTGTTTGCAAAAATAAAAAGTATATTTTATTACAAACTGAGAAAGAATAGTATAATGAGTATAATTTAATTTCTGGGGAAGTACAACTATAGGAATCTGATCATAAGACGATCACTTTATCTCTTGGACGATGTGATATCTAAGATACGAGCCTCTGGAAAATACAGCAGCACTTTGTCAGGAGATTATGATGCATGGTCCTCCTTTGGAACTGATTCGAAATCCCATTTATAGAGTTCTAGAAAATAACTGTCTAGTAGTTACTCTGGGTTGTGCGAACTTTAAGTTGTGTGCCTGTTCACTTACACGAGCGGTTACACTAACTGTCATGGACGTGTGGCATCGTTTGAATGAGATGCGCGTGGTGTGGGTGTCACGACCCGCACCCACTGTGAGGGTACGAGTACGTAACAGCGCCCAGCCTGCGCCGCAGTATCGACGGTAGAACGCTGTCCTAGGTTACTAATTAACAACTCACGCAATTATATAATATACTTGTCAAATCTCAACTTCGAACGGAGGACAAGTATAGATATAATAGAATCTCAATCATAGTCTAAGCACGATATGATAACACAGAAGTTTATAACTAAGACTAAATAACAACAACCAACTACTAAAATAATATAATCTCTAACATTCTCAAAACAAACATATCTCAACTTATTTACAATTCAAGTTCTAAAACATGAAAACTAAACCAAATCAACTAGCTAGTCTCCCGATCACTCCTGAGTGTCGGGGCCAAAGGTAGCTAAGCCATCTCCTGGTCCATAGTAAATAGGGCAAGTGTCCTCGGGGCAAGCATCTGTAAAATTTTCAACAGGTCCAGTCAGGACAGGAACGAGTACAACTCATCTAGAAAACCCAAGTAGACAGAGAACTATAAAGCAGTTATAGACAGTTTTATTGATGAACATGGTAGTTTATATTCAGGTGATGGTATAGATAAACAGATAAGATACAAGAAAAGTAAAGTAACTAAAATAAGAGAAGAATCATGGCAATAAAGACTGTAAAATAAAATTCTAACTGAACTAGAGTAACATGATAAGTCCAGACAGTAAATATCAAACAAGTATAAATCCTATGTAAATCCAGTACGGGACAAATCTAATACAAGATAAATCCAGTACAAGACGATTCTAGTCAGTGATCAAGAATCCAGGTGAGACCAGCTATATTCTAAAAGTGTATTTTAAAATACCGAGATCGACATGTAAACGGCTGTAGGTATCAGGCACATCACTCACTGATCAGGCGAGAGATGGCTATGCTTTAAGTAGATTCCAATTGGAAGATTCTAGATTTGGGGTATGCCTACATGTCTTACTCAATATTTCCCTGCCCTGCAATACAAGTGAATCCAGAATCCGACACGAGAATCGAGATGAGTCCAGCCAAACATGATGATACTAGCAATGATTGCAGAATAATTCCAGTAATAGATGCCAGACAATATGGTATGTGTGTCGCATACATGAATCCAGAAATATCTACACGTGTTGTAACATAGAATCATATAAAATTAACTAGAACTGAAGTACAGTAATTGACAAATAAATTAGAGAACTATCAGAGAATGTACTCGCCTGATACTCTGAAAAGAGTAGTGTAATATCAGATGTTTGCGCCGGAGTCACAATGTCCTAAATAAGAAATATGGGTTATGACATGTTCAAAATAAGGAAAATGAAGCTACAATGCAAACTACATGATTTCTAGGCCAATCTAGGTCAAAGTCAAACTTTGGTCAACCTTGGTCAAAGTAAGAGTCAAGGTCAACCTTCTAGGGTTACATTGGTCAACTGTCTAGTGTTTGGTCAACTCTAGTCAACAAAGGTTGTCCTAATTCAAGTCACAACCTACCTATATACTATATCTAAATGCATATGCCCTATAGCCTATCCTTACCCTATATGTAATATTTACCCTCTAAGGTATTACCTATTTTACTTAGTCACACAACTCCTTGTCCTAAACCCCCCCCCCCCCCCCCCCCCCCATAGGCTATGTCCAAGTGGCCAAAGCCAAAGGAGCCTACTCATGGCCAAATGGCCAAGGCCAACAAGTGGTTGCACTCATTCTTCAATTGCCACATATATAAATATATATCTATATATAACACCTTATCTATATATGTCCCATACAAGTAGACATACACCTATTTACCTTTATTTACATATATATTAAGAACTCATAAATATCTAATGTTTATACACATCTAGCCCCCAATTCCTTCTAAGTTCAGTCTACAACTGAAAATTACCCTTCCAAACTTCTTGTCCTACTTCTGCTACAACTGCAGCACACACTCTGATGGAAAGCTCACCCATCCTGCATTAAACCCCTAATTCTCCCTAAATGGCCACACTCACAGCATGGCCTAAGCCAAAACTTGCTGCTGCTGTTATGCGTGCTGTATTTGCTACTGCAATGCAAAGCCAAGTTATGCCAAGCCTCTGCAAGGCAACCAAGCAGTACCCACTGCCTGCAAATGCTAAGCATGCAAGCCAAGGCAGGGCAAAGCATGCTGCCTGCTGCATCTGTATTGTAGCAAGCCCAAATCAAATTCTTATAACTCAAGGTCAACTCAGGACACAGATCTAACACATACTAACTAAATGGCCTATGGCCAAGTGAGATGAGTCAAAGGCCAACTCTGATACACTACCACTTGTCTGATACATAACCTATAATCTAACCGATACCCAACACCTAATCCTATATACTCTTGCTAATCCTTATTCTCTTACTGCTACTCACACATAAATGGTGTGCACACTCCTTCCAAATACTGAACCTCAATACTAGAGATACTAACCCAACTAACTCACTAGGATACATTAGAAACAAATTCTTAATTGATATTAACCCCACTCTCCCTGACTCTAACTGATTTAAACATGACACCAACACCACTAACCTCTGCTATTACCATATCAATGGCCAAGGTTTGCTAAGGAGGGGGTTCAGTCCCTCGCTGCCTTGAAATGCCCAAAAATATGGCTCTGCCCACAGCAAGGCCAGCAGGCCTCATCCTCTCTAATGCAAATTCCCTCTCATTTAATACTCTCTGATACATACCATGATACTCCAATTGGAATCCCCCATAGGCACACCATGTGGTCCTCTCTCGAGTGTCCTGCACCTACAGGAAGGATAACCCCCCTAATAGACTTGTACCTTAGTGCATCTGGTCCATGTCCTATTAGCCAAAGCCACACTCACTCATCTATCTGATGCAAAACACTAACTCATTATGCAATGTGTTTCTTGGCACTAAACTAACACTAACTGGACTAATTTCCATTGATACTAACTTGACATATCATGATACTAACAACATACAGGCAGTCCAACTGATGCCCAAGGACTAAGCCTCTGCCATAGAGCAAACAAACTCTAAGTCATCCCCTCACTCCCTATTCGAACACATGACCAAGTGTTCCAGGGAAGAGGCCACTGTTGCTCTCTGCACTTGGCCATGGCCAATGCTCGACCACAGAGAGGATACGTGCAGTGGCTGCCAAGGGTAAATTTGGCTATGGTTCGAATCCCCAAGTCCTAGGCCTGATGTCAGTCATTTGTCCTACCTGTAGGAGTCATTAGGAAGTGAAATGGTCGAGTATAGGTCGAGAACTAGACCCTAGGTAGCAGGGGAAGCCACTGTACAGTGCGCACAGTGTCGGATCAGTACAAGGAGGATAACTCCTCGAATACTCCACCAACCCACCCCAAATTTTGGGAGGATGGTGATAGAGGTTGCCCCCTCGTGTCCACCAAAAATCATGTCACGAGAGGCCGTGTCGTGTCCTGTGTCAAGCCCGTACAGCAGGGGACTGCACGGGCACAGTGCGGTACCTCGTGCATAGGGTACGTGTCCATTTTGGACACAAATATAACCCAAAATCGTGTTCAGTGTTTAACATACTTAATTTATATATTAAGAGCTTCAAATATATGTAATTAGTTTTGGAAAGTATGTAAATACATTTCTATGTGCATTTCAACAAATACTTGCACATACACATAGACACGTATCCGATACGGACACCAAACGGACACAGTTTCCTACCAAACTTGAGAGACAGCTAGGGGACACCTAGATTTAGTCTAATATGCAAAGAAATTAGAATTAAAATGCAATTTAAAGGGTTATATCTATAGGTGCAATGATCAAGAGAAGCCCCAAATCGATTGATTCCCGATGCTAGCCAAATCCTCCAAATTGTACTCGAACTGAAATTACTCTCCATGAATATCAAATAGAGGGTGATTAGAATATATTGCAAAAGATTTGGATGAAAAAGGAATTAAAATGGAATTAATATGAATTAGGGAAGATGGGGATTTACCTTTCCTTTCTGAAAGTTGGTTGAGCACAAATGAGGCAAGAACAAGGGAATGAGGGTTTAAATAGGGGGGATTCCTAGGTTGGATAGCCACTTATGGCTGAAATTAGGGTTAGGGTTCAAGTCATGGGCCATGGGCCAAGTTTTATAAGTCATGGAATTAAATCCTTAAGTCATAAGTCATTGCACCTATCATTATTTATTCTCTACATGAAACTTAATTCTAAATGACTTAACTTGGGTTGACTTAAGTTAGACTAGGGTCCCACCATG
>JANAVB010009887.1:0-31158 GCA_029216955.1 Iris pallida
GGCGGAGTCTTCTGGTGTCGTATCCCTTGCTCTCTGCAATAAGCATCAAAGGGACCAATGTACTCGCGGCCATTGTCTGACCGAACATAAAATAACTTCTTGCCCGTCTTCCTTTCAACAGAGGCCTGAAATTCTTTGAAAGTGGACAGCACCTGATCCTTGGTCTTTAAGGCATAGATCCAAACCTTCATGGAATAATCATCAATAAAAGTTACAAAATAAGAAGCAACAGCAATGGATTTTACCTTCATAGGACCGCAAACATCCGAGTGAATCAACTCGAGCAATGCCGGCTTCCTCGAACTTGGGTGACTTTGGAAAGATACCCAATTTTGCTTTCCCGCTAAACAGTGCGTGCACTTCTCCAATTATGCAGACTTTAGCCCTGAAATCTCCTTCCTGTTCACCAAGTAGCTCCTCCCCTTCTTGTAGCTCCACCTCTCAAATTTTCATAACAATTCACATATTTCATAAATCATTTTCCTTGATTTTTTTTAAAAAATCTTATTATATATTTTTCTTTTAATTAACTTAGCCATTAGTTGGGCTTTTTATTTAACTAAGTGTTTAGTTCGGGTGTTGCAAAAGCCCATTTTAGAATGTCATGATAAAAGCCTATTTTAGAAATCCATTTCTGAAATCATGTCCTTTCTATTTGAAGAGAACTCCTCTCCTCTCTTCTTCAACGACCCACAACACTCCCATGTGCTTTTCTAACGAAAATTCAAATTCCCCAAAACATTTTCCCTCCATTTCTCTTTCTTTTCAATCTCCAACAACCTATAAAAGAGGGAGAGCACCACCTGTTCGATTCATTCCTTTACAACTCCAGCTTCCTTTATCCTTCAGTTCTTTTTCCAATTTGAGCTCGAGAGTAGAGCCATGGAAATGGCGGAGGCGGGGACAAGAAGACAGCAGGATTGATCTTCTTCTTCAAATTGACAGTTAGGACAGGTGAGTGCCGAGTGTTTTCATCCAAATCTAATCATTCAGAGATTTGAGTAGTTGGTAATTCAATTTCTCTTTTGAAGAATCGGTCGAACCAATTCTCCACTCTTGATGAATATTGATTAACTGTCCATTCATCTGATCAAGCAAATTCTGGTAAGAACAATCCATAAATCGTTGATTCTTCTCAGTATTGAATATTTGTTATTCTATCAATTCTCTTCTTATTTTGATCAGATCTAAAACTCTGATTGCTTAACTCTTTTGTTCATTCAATAGATCCAAGGAATCATTGAGGTAAGGATCATTAATTGCATAATCGATCTAAATCGTTGTTCCTGAATTGTCCTTCATTTATTGTGTCAAGATCTAGATCGAGATTAGGCGTTTGATTCTGAAGATTGATCATCTTGATCAATTCTCGATCAGGTGAAGTTCATCCTGACTTTCTAAATGAAACAGTACAGTATATTATTCGATTCAAGCTTAAGATCGTGAGTAGACTTTTGTGATGATTATTGAACATTGTATTTGAAGATTGGATCAAGTTTGGCAGAGCATTTCTTTTAGTTCAGAGTCGAATTGAACATGTAACATTGATCTAACCAATTTTTAATAATTTAGGGATGTGTGCATAAGCTTGAATCTAGATCGGTTTAGCTCAGAAGGTTTGAATAGAGCATTGACTGGAGGGTGTCACCTCTATGTAGTTCGTTTAATAAAAGGTTTCAGGGTGAAGATTCATTAGTGTCCAACTATTTCCTGCTATAATGTTGATCAGTATGAGTTAAGTTGAGATATGAGATTTGGGTTAATCTTAGTTGAATTTCTAAATTAGATGTTCAGTCTCTGATTTCCTTATTATTTGGAAACTGTAAGACAAGGTTTACATATTGATTGCTATTCATGATTTAGAATGATTAGAAGGTTGTGTTACCAACTTGATTAAATGAGTACTTGTCAATATCCTGAATATGCAGTAGAGTATTTTAATTAGTGAATTTGTGGTGTACAGTAGGATAGGTTCGAATTATAGAACTGAGCAAGATTAGATAGGTTAAGTCATCCTTGATTTGTGCAGATAATACAAGTGTCAACTGCTAGTATTAGGTGTGTTCCATTTTTGTTATAATTGTTTGATAGTTGATTTTCTCCTTTAATCAACTGTGAGAGAATGATGGTAATTCTCAAGCTAAAGTTTTATTCATATCTGAACCATTACTTGAGAATTGGGGAGATATCTTCTAGTCCATTTCAGTAGGGAAGTCGAGTGACCAGGTTCTTTGAGAGCCAACTCCAGTTTCAGGCTGAAACCATGTGGATTAGAGTCTAGATATCAGTCTTAGGGGTTAAGACTGATATTGTATCAGTCTTACTGGGACTAAATTGTCTCCTGCAACTGATATTGTATCAGTCTTTCCAAGACTGATTTATCCCTTAACCTGAGAGTTGATATGGGTCCTCATGGTCTATAGTTAAAAGTGAGTGATTTGGCATATGGGCTGTTAGTTGAAGTTAAAACTAAGATTTGGTTAGTTAGCAGTAACTTGCAATTAATTCTCTGATTTTAGGTAAATTGGAACCTAGTTTCAGTCCTAAATTTATTTCCATACTACCACTTAGTGGTTCAGTCTAAGTATCACATCTAAACCTGGGAGACGACTGAGACTGATTGATCTTAGTCTGAACAGGTATATGATAGTCCTGTTCAGGAACTAGTACTTAGAAGCTTTAGCCATTGGGACTGAAGTCCTGAGATTGAAATTGTTTCCCATTTTAACAGTCTAGTAATCCATTCCAGATTATAGGAAATAGATTTGCAACCTAGATTGGATTGTGTAGTAGAGTAGATGGTTTCAGTATAGTTTAGGACTGAATGTATCATCCTGTGTTAGACTGAAATTGTTCTCAATTTTGCTTGGACTGAACTGTCCCATGTTCCATGTCCTGTTAGACTGTTTGTTCAGTTCTAATTTAAACTGAACAACACCTGGGAATTAGACACCGGGACTAAATTCTTGATTGGCTGAGGGAGTTGACTGTTTAAAAAGTTCATATGCATAGTGGCTGAACTGATTTGGTTCAGTCACACTGTAGTAATCTTGATTAAGGACTGAATTGTTCCCATGATCTGTTTGAAACTAATTGTATAAAAACCTAGTCTGCAACCTGAACTATAGGGTGAGTTTAACTGATGTAGTAACTTGAGGAAGTCACATAGTTAGTTGATGCAGTTGGACTTGGCTGATGTGTAAACAGTTGGCTTAGCATCATGAATCAGGAAAGTTCTCAGAACTCTGGAATAGGGGACTTTGATGACCTGACATAGTGAAAACTGTGGGAGCAATCTAGTCAGTAGAGTCCAATGACCTTGGAGTCATTCCAGTTCTTAATGATGCCTCTTTAATTAGGAGGAATGCAACCTATAGGTATAATACTGAACTGAGATAGTAGTCCCACATGTGAACTGATTTATGGATATCAGTTTCACTGAGCAATAGACTGAAATAGCCTGGGGACTATTATAGCACCAGTCCTTTTTTAAGGACTAACCCTAAGTCTTGGTTCATTTTAATATAAATTTCTAACTAGATAGTGAACTTTAAATTTAAGGAGTAACTTGGGAAACCATAGGTTACTCATTTGGTTTAGTACATAAGTAGCTTTAATTTTTATAAGTTGCTGTGATTTCAGGGCTTGGCAAATATTAGAATTAGTAACTTAGATTGGTAAGACCATTGTTAATAATGTTCTATAGAGAATATGTTAGAAGGAGTAACCCTTAAACTAGGATTTGTATAGAGTTAATCATGGTTAGAATTGTTAAATAAACCAAATTAGATTTAGTTTGTTCATTAATCAACTTGTAAATCATTTATCAGGAGGATTTCCAGCTCTACTACCTTTTCTCGATCACCCGGAGCCATGCAAGTATACTCGGATTTGTTCATTTCTCATGTCTTGCATGTTCATCCCTGTATCTCCTTGATTGACACGATGTATCACGATATTGTTTGGTTTCATGTTTTATGTATTACTTGCGTCTGGGAGGGGAAATAATATAGATATGTGATCAAATACTGTTACTACTTATGTGAATAGCTTGGGTCCTGTACCGTGCATGCGGGACCAAAGCCGTACCATTTCATGTTCATTGCATCTACCCAAGCCGATCACAATCTAGATGTATTTCATTATTGCACATATCAGGATTCAGGTTGTATTTCAGGATTCATGGTTGTATTTCATGTTCAGGTTGTATTTCATGTTCAGGTTGTACTTCATGTTTAGGTTGTATTTCATGTTCAGGACTCATACCATGTTCCCTGTTTTACTTTCAGTATTTCCTGCTCAGTTTCATGTCTTGTCTCATTTTCTGTACTTATATATATTTCATGTTTCTGGATTCATACCATGATGTTCATGTTCATTTCCTTGGATATACTTAGCTCCGCTCCTGACTAGGATATGTTGCAGGTGAGTTGGAGGCTCTGTGCGATACATACTATGGCGAGAAGCCAATTGATGCAGGAGAGCTAGCTGGTGCTGCTCTTGACTTAGAGGCTGCAAAAGCCTAGAGCTTACCTTAGTATTCTATATTATCTTTCTTGTATTGAGACTAGTAGACTTACTTTCATTTGCTGTAATGTAATAGAATTCTGATATTTGTACTTTTACTCTAGGATACATTTATAGATGTTGTGTTTTCATACTTGTCTTGATATCTGGTTAGTTTTCCTAGAATGGTACAGCTTACTTTGTTGTGTCTAACGACAAAGGCTGGGCGTGTCCGACTCGTGTCGGATTATTCGGAAGCGGGTCGTGACACTTCTCGCTGATATGGCTGAGCCGCCTATGCCACAATTCTGTAGACGCATCACTGAGTGCGTTCACCTCATGTGTCCCCTGTGCGCTCCTCTCCATATAGTAGAGTCCAGAGTTCTTATTTTCTTTGGCAATCACTATCGAACCTCTGGAAAGCTTCCACTGACCGTTCTCGAAGAGATTGAAGAAACCCTCATCAGGAGCAATTTATTTATCCCGATCTTATTCGCTTACAAAAATTCCAGATTATCCCACAATGTCGTCGCGTGCTCAATAATGGCAACGTGATTATATATGTTCTCGTCAACGAACTGCATGTACCCACACACCTGTATATGCTCGAAATTCTAGTCATCTTCGGATTTACCACTGGGCCTCTCGGAAGCAAATACCGTCAGATGCAACTTCTTGACAAATAACAAATCTTTCATCTTGCTCCTCCAGTAGTGATAGTTGGTGCCGTTCAAGTTTACCATACGGCTTCGCGTCCATCTCTGCTTCTTGGTTTGACTGTCAACTCCTGACACTTCTCTGAACCCAAACCTCTGATATTGGGAACGAAACGCGAAAACCGTTTCCCCAAACCAGAGAGTCCTGCGAGAGAACCGAGCAAAAGCATACAAACCAAAAATGCTAAACACAAATTGCAGACACAATAATTTTTGACGTAGAAAATCCAGATGGAAAAAACCACGGGATGATCGGAGTCCAATCTTGAAAAACCTCTACTAATGGAATAAAGAGAATACACCCTCTACAAGCTCCTCCTGTCACGACCCGCACCCACTGTGAGGGAACGAGAGCGTAACAACGCCCAGCCTACGCCGCAGTGTCGGCGGTAGAATGCTGTTCTAGGTCATGAACTATAACTAACATAATATGAATGCTCTCCATAAGGAGGCCAACACAGAGGTACAACTCAATCACAATCTAGAGATAGAATATGGCACGATAAAATAGATAAGAGAATCCTCAATCGAGGTACAACAGAAATGAAATACAAGTCTCAACATCTCTACAATATACAAACTCTGAATCAAGAACAACAACTAAACATAAAAGGAAAATAGTCTAAACTATCTATACTAAGCAAGGTATCATCCTCAATAGCTGCCTGAACCTCCCCTGGGGTCCAGGTCGCGAGTGTCAACTAGGCAAACTCCAAGTAAGGGTGCAGGGTGCCTCATCATCCTCTGTAAAATTTTCAACAGGTCCAGTCAGGACGGGAGCGAGCACAAAATATCTCACGCAGTTCATATCATGTTAGGAAATATAAAGCATGCAATAGAGTAAGGTACATGAAATGCTGAAAGTAAGAAGTATATAAAAAACAGTAGAGATTTGATAACAGGAAATATCTAAATATGATAAATAAGAACTATAATCCTACTGTGATTTAGAGTACAATATGGTTATGTAAACAGTCTAGGAAAATGCAATGGTAACTCCATTGTACGTGGGTGTACAATAGACATATACAATAGTTATACAATGTTGTACAATAGGATTTGATTACATAACCAATTCTACTCCCCCTCCCCAAATTAATACACAAGGATCTACTCCGGTTACGTTATCTTGCACAATAGTGTACAATGTTATACAATAGATGTACAATATTATACAAGAGATGTACAATGTTATACAATGGATGTACAATGTTATACAATGGATGTACAATATTATACAATAGATGTACAATGTTATACAATAGTTGTACAATGGTCTATCCCTGGGACTCATGTGATACTGTGAGTACAATATGCACAAGGAGTATACAAGGATATGGATATTCAATAAATACAATATGTAAGTGAAACGCACATCACAATATGTATTTAGTGAATACAAGGAGATAACATCTCAGAAGAAGATCCGTATAGTACCAATCTGTGATAATGATCGTGTCAGCATCAAATACAGTAATCTAGAGCAAGAATATAAATCCAGACAAGTATAAAACGGTCAGAGAATGTACTCGCCTCGTATCTGAATGTCTGAAGTAAATGTACTGTCCGAGATGGGTACCTGACTCCTAGTTAGAGCAACACAAGTCAAGATGTACACAGGGAATGATAAATATAATCTACAATGCATCTGCATGCTGTCTAGGTCTAACTAGACTAAAGTCAACACTTGGTCAACTCCAGTCAACTAGACTAGTCAAACTAGGTCAACTAGGTCAAATCCTAGCCCAACAAGTCTAATAAGTCTCACTTGGCCTAACCAAGCCTAGTCTAGCAATCACACACCAATCACAAGGCTATACAAGCCAAACACAAGCCATCACATTCAATATTATATATAAGAGAAAGGAAGCTAACATGTAAAGCTATGTGTGTGTGTGTGAACATGGAGGTGTACATGAAAAGAGAATTCAATACTAGGCCCTATATCACATATACGTATATATAACTATAGGAAAACTCTATTTACCACATTAACACATTTAGCCATGTATAGTATATATATATAGAGAGAGAGAAGAGCATGTGTATGTGTTCATGGGTGTGTGTGTGTGTCATAAAAGTGCACAAGAACATGTGTGTGTTATCATGGAATGAGTGTTAGGCAATGTGTGAGTGAGAGTGTCAATGAGTGAGGGTGTGAGGGTTATATAGTGTAGTGTGCATTGTGTGTGGAGTGATAGTGAGGCATGACAGTTGTGTAGCAAAGTGTCAATAGGAAGTTAACATTCACATATATGAGTTCTCATGTATCTCTTATTTAGTGAAACAAAACTAAATTCTAGTTTTATTCCTAATAAGGCTACATATATTACATCAATTATTACATTACATTCATGCTAGCATTCATTCATCATTCATTTATTCTCTTGCACCACTATATGTACCATACATTACATACTATGGAACCTACATATTCATTACAAGCCATACTTATACATGCTTACATTAGATAGGATACTTACACCTCATACATCATTTATTTAAACATTTACTCATGCTTGCATTCTCTATTTAATTACATAATGTATATACATTAACATGGGTTAAAATCAAATAGAACATTATATTACACACAAGGGTGCACAAAATGCATATGCCGAATAGTAACTCATACTAATAATCAATATTGTACCATCTCAGCATGAATTAAAATCTAGGATTAAAGTATGTTATAGATCTATGTGTTAGCTTTCCGAAACTTCAAACGGATCGCGTTTTCGTTTCCGGAAACTCCCGGAATCGCGAAAACACCGAGAACGCGTTTGTCTTTCGTATAGCTGACACTCAAATAATTCTCCAGAAAGTTACAGAAAGAATTAGGCCTATTAATACATGTTTTTGGAAAGCTAACTTCAATACGCTTCTTTTAAAAAAACGGAAGATTAAACCGAGCTTTGAGCTAGAAGGACATTTCTAAGTTAGGGCTGAAATTAAAAACGTGGATAAAAATCATGACGGATTTGGGTAGTTGAGACAAAAGAACACAAGTATATAACATAATATATCAAGAACTCACTCTCTACACTAATATATATATATGAGACACTATAGAACACATCTCCAATACAAAAATATGAGATTAAACATGTAATAATTCTTTTATACATAACAACAACACATAGTGTGTCCAAATTTGGGATTTTCCCACATGGACACAACCACAACACAAAGGACACTTCTATAACCTCCAAATAGACACAAAATGGACACAAATAGAGATACAACCATGGGAGTCATTCCTATGGGTTCAAAATAGACCTATATGCATGAGAAAATGAAAAGGAGAAGGGATTTATACCTCCCGGTAGATTGAATCGGAAAAAAGCCTTCCCGGAGCGACACCGACACGTAGAGATTCCAAAAGGACACGAACGAGCTCCGAATCCTCCCAAACTTGGATAGCTTCCTCCTTGGCTAGAATGGAGAAGGAAAGAAGAAGATTTGGTGGCGAAATGGAAGGATTTGGTAGAGAAATTGCTAGGGATTGCTCTCTAGGAATTTGGGAAAGAACAAGAGAGAGAGTGTGGATGAGAATAATGAAATGAACTTGAGCCTATCCTCTCCCAAAGTGGCTGGCCATACAGTGCTATTTGTCCTATTATGGTAAGGTCCAAAATGCCTCCACTAACCTATTCTATGAGTATTAGGAAAGGGCTAATTGGTTGGGGCTAAATTAGTCATTCTAAAGTCTCTAATCACACTAACCTTATCCATAATAATTAGTCTAACCTCTAACTAAAATATTTCTATCATGTAGACTAAATTTAATATCATGTGGGCCATGTCTAACTAGTGTGTGGGTCCCAATAGAGTCAAACTACCCCAGGGTTCCCGTTTCAAGTCGGATTGAGTTGAAATTCGAACCCGACTCAAATAACCCCAAAACAATATCATAAATAATAAAATGATATCAAAATAATTCAAAGATGTCAAATGCAAAATATCCTTAGGCTAAAAATGACATTAAAATATCATAATCACATGGTTAGGCTCTAGGTCAAACAGTCTCTAGGGTTTCACTAGCAAAACGTCAAAACCACAAGTCATGAATTTAAATAGTTTAAAATAATTTAAAAATCACTAGAAATCATAATATGAAATAAATATCATTAAATAATAATTATAATTATAAAATTTCAAAATTACCCTCATCTGAAAAACTGGGTGTTACAATCCTACCCACCTTATAAAAATTTCGTCCTCGAAATTAAGATGATCGCACCCTTTTCTAGGCCGAACATAGACAAGGGTCAATCACTAGTCAATTTCCTCAACATCCTAGTACTTGGTCATCAGCTGGTCAACTTCTTAGGACTTTTACTTATGCTAGCTACCTAGTGTTGGCAACTAGGGATTAGCAAGGAAAACTCTATAATAGACTAGCTCTTAACTTCCAAATCCTATCAAGTCACCCATAACTAATTACCCACAAGCTAAGCACACCAATCCTAAATACCACATATATATATATATATGCTCAAGAACAACAACCCATCACATATATCCTAAGTATATCATCTATATATATAGACCTCTTAGTCCTAGGTGAAACTACAACTATGCTCAAGGGCAGGCTCTGGTTACTGGGTGCCTTACTGGAAGGGTAAAGGAAAACAATAAATAATCATCAAGGTTGTATGGCATACTAACATCCTATACGTAACTGGTTGGAATCATAATAACAGGGAATTATCTGCAATGGGTTACTATTCTAGCACCAATGCTAACTATCACCTCTAGGGTACAGACACTCTACAAGTCACCATATCTATATACTATGAAGGAACTACCTATGAACAAGCTCTACAATCTAAATATCCCTACTCCTAAGTCATTTATAACAACAAAAAGGGTATGATGTTTTAAACCTTCTCAAGATACAATCTGCTAATCATATGCGTCTGTCCAGAATCATGTTGTCCAGAGTCTTTATCATGCTAGTGAGCAAGGCTACGATAATCACAGTGTCCTTGACTAAGGTACGTACCTCTAGGTTCATGGTATTTAAAATTTTCGTATAGTCGCATGCGACGGCGAAAACCTTAAATTCCCATACCCAAGAAATACATCTGAAATTTGACTACATGTCCTCACTATGCCAACTAATATGACTATCGAGGATTCTAGATCCCATGATTTAGGCGACCTAGCCCATATGATTTTCTCAGAAAAAAAAACAAACACAACAAAAGAGTAACATGACAAAATTAATCAATCAACAAGGAACAGATGGAATCGGATTTCAAGGTAATTATAAAAGACAATTGCGGGAATGGAATTGAGAAAAACGGAACTTGCTGCAAGATCTCCAACGGTCTGTGCATCCTCGACTGGCTTGACGATAGCTCGCCCTGCTGGTTTCCCCTGGTCTGCTGCTGATGCTGCATGAATCACCGCTGCTGAGAGAAATCAGAAATGACGGGAGAAAATCTCTGTACAGATAGAGGTGCACCTCCAATGTAGCAGATACGCCAACCTGAGTCGGCACAACAGGAGCTACGGTCTCGAGGCCCTGATGAACAGGACGAGAGGTGGCCAGCCTCTCGATAGTATCCCCCGAACCGAAGTGACGAGATCCTGTCTTCATAACCATCATGAAAATAGATCAAAACAAGAAGCAATTTCTGAGAATGAAGCGAAAATTCAAAGGAGGACAGTTTATATTCAAAGGGAAGTCAATAAGCGACAATTTTAGACAAAAGGAATCTGATGAAGAGTTTTTCCTAATGTGATTGAGTACCTCAAAATATCCTAATCCTACTGCAGGCTGTAGTGATACTCTAGTTCGAACATCACTACATAAACTCGACCTGCATGGGCCACCACTAAAAACGTGTCACGACCCGCACCCACTGTGAGGGTACGAGAGCGTAACAACGCCCAGCCTACGCCGCAGTGTCGGCGGTAGAACGCTGTTCTAGGTCATAAACTATAACTAACATAATATGAATGCTCTCCATAAGGAGGCCAACACAGAGGTACAACTCAATCACAATCTAGAGATAGAATATGGCACGATAAAATAGATAAGAGAATCCTCAATCGAGGTACAACAGAAATGAAATACAAGTTTCAACATCTCTACAATATACAAACTCTGAATCAAGAACAACAACTAAACATAAAAGGAAAACAGTCTAAACTATCTATACTAAGCAAGGTATCATCCTCAACAGCTGCCAGAACCTCCCCTGGGGTCCAGGTCGCGAGTGTCAACTAGGCAAACTCCAAGTAAGGGTGCAGGGTGCCTCATCATCCTCTGTAAAATTTTCAACAGGTCCAATCAGGACGGGAGCGAGCACAAAACATCTCACGCAGTTCATATCATGTTAGAAAATATAAAGCATGCAATAGAGTAAGGTACATGAAACGCTGAAAGTAAGAAGTATATGAAAAACAGTAGAGATTTGATAACAGGAAATATCTAAATATGATAAATAAGAACTATAATCCTACTGTGATTTAGAGTACAATATGGTTATGTAAACAGTCTAGAAAAATGCAATGGTAACTCCATTGTACGTGGGTGTACAATAGACATATATATAGTTATACAATGTTGTACAATAGAATTTGATTACATAACCAATTCTACTCCCCCTCCCCAAATCAATACACAAGGATCTACTCCGGTTACGTTATCTTGCACAATAGTGTACAATTTTATACAATAGATGTACAATATTATACAATAGATGTACAATGTTATACAATGGATGTATAATATTATACAATGGATGTACAATATTATACAATAGATGTACAATGTTATACAATAGTTGTACAATGGTCTATCCCTGGGACTCATGTGATACTGAGAGTACAATATGCACAAGGAGTATACAAGGATATGGGTATTCAATAAATACAATATGTAAGTGAAACGCACATCACAATATGTATTTAGTGAATACAAGGAGATAACATCTCAGAAGAAGATCCGTATAGTACCAATCCGTGATAATGATCGTGTCAGCTCAAGTACAGTAATCTAGAGCAAGAATATAAATCCAGACAAGTATAAAACGGTCAGAGAATGTACTCGCCTCGTATATGAATGTCTGAAGTAAATGTACTGTCCGAGATGAGGTACCTGACTCCTAGTTAGAGCAACACAAGTCAAGATGTACACAGGGAATGATAAATATAATCTACAATGCATCTGCATGCTATCTAGGTCAAACTAGACTAAAGTCAACACTTGGTCAACTCCAGTCAACTAGACTAGTCAAACTAGGTCAACTAGGTCAAATCCTAGCCCAACAAGTCTAATAAGTCTAACTTGGCCTAATCAAGCCTAGTCTAGCAATCACACACCAATCACAAGGCTATACAAGCCAAACACAAGCCATCACATTCAATATTATACATAAGAGAAAGGAAGCTAACATGTAAGCTATGTGTGTGTGTGAACATGGAGGTGTACATGAAAAAAGAATTCAACACTAGGCCCTATATCACATATATGTATATATAACTATAGGAAAACTCTATTTACCATATTAACACATTTAGCCATGTATAGTATATATATAGATAGAGAGAAGAGCATGTGTATGTGTTCATGGTATGTGTGTGTCATGAAAGTGCACAAGAACATGTGTGTGTTATCATGGAATGAGTGTTAGGCAATGTGTGAGTGAGAGTGTCAATGAGTGAGGGTGTGAGGGTTATATATATAGTGTGCATTGTGTGTGGAGTGATAGTGAGACATGACAGTTGTGTAGCAAAGTGTCAATAGGAAGTTAACATTCACATATATGAGTTCTCATGTATCTCTTATTTAGTGAAACAAAACTAAATTCCAGTTTTTTCCATCCAGTATAGGCTACATATATTACATCTATTATTACATTACATTCATGCTTGTATTCATTCATCATTCATTTATTCTCTTGCACCACTATATGCACCATACATTACATACTATGGAACCTACATATTCATTACAAGCCATACTTATACATGCTTACATTAGATAGGATACTTACACCTCATACATCATTTATTTAAACATTTACTCATGCTTGCATTCTCTATTTAATTACATAATTTATATACATTAACATGGGTTAAAATCAAATAGAACATTATATTACACACAAGGGTGCACAAAATGCATATGCCGAATAGTAACTCCTACTAATAATCAATACTGTACCATCTCAGCATGAATTAAAATCTAGGATTAAAGTATGTTATAGATCTATGTGTTAGCTTTCCGAAACTTCAAACGGATCGCATTTTCGTTTCCGAAAACTTCCGGAATCGCGAAAACACCGAGAACGCGTTTGTCTTTCGTACAGCTGACACTCAAATAATTCTCCAGAAAGTTACAGAAAGAATTAGGCCTATTAATACATGTTTTTCGAAAGCTAACTTCAATACGCTTCTTTAAAAAAACGGAAGATTAAACCGAGCTTTGAGCTAGAAGTTATGACATTTCTAAGTTAGGACTGAAATTAAAAACGTGGATAAAAATCATGACGGATTTGGGTAGTTGAGACAAAGAACACAAGTATATAACATATATATCAAGAACTCACTCTCTACACTAATATATATATATGAGACACTATAGAACACATCTCCAATACAAAATATGAGATTAAACATGTAATAATTCTTTCATACATAACAACAACACATAGTGTGTCCAAATTTGGGATTTTCCCACATGGACACAACCACAACACAAAGGACACTCCTATAACCTCCAAATAGACACAAAATGGACACAAATAGAGATACAACCATGGGGGTCATTCCTATGGGTTCAAAATAGACCTATATGTATGAGAAAATGAAAAGGAGAAGGGATTTATACCTCCCGGTAGATCGAATCGAAGAAAAGCCTTCCCGGAGCGACACCGACATGTAGAGATTCCAAAAGGACACGAACGAGCTCCGAATCCTCCTAAACTTGGGTAGCTTCCTCCTTGGCTAGAATGGAGAAGGAAAAGAAGATTTGGTGGCGAAATGGAAGGATTTGGTGGAGAAATTGCTAGGAATTGCTCTCTAGGAATTTGGGGAAGAACAAGAGAGAGAGTGTGGATGAGAATAATGAAATGAACTTGAGCCTATCCTCTCCCAAAGTGGCTGGCCATATAGGGCTATTTGTCCTATTATGGTAAGGTCCAAAATGCCCCCACTAACCTATTCTATGAGTATTAGGAAAGGGCTAATTGGTTGGGGCTAAATTAGTCATTCTAAAGTCTCTAATCACACTAACCTTATCCATAATAATTAGTCTACCTCTAACTAAAATATTTCTATCATGTGGACTAAATTTAATAACATGTGGGCCATGCCTAACTAGTGTGTGGGTCTCACTAGAGTCAAACTACCCCCGGGTTCCCGTTTCAAGTCGGATTGAGTTGAAATTCGAACTCGACTCAAATAACCCCAAAACAATATCATAAATAATAAAATGATATCAAAATAATTCAAAGAGGTCAAATACAAAAATATCCTTAGGCCAAAATGACATTAAATATCATAATCACATGGTTAGGCTCTAGGTCAAACAGTCTCTAGGGTTTCACTAGCAAAACGTCAAAACCACAAGTCATGAATTTAAATAGTTTAAAATAATTTAAAAATCACTAAAAATCATAATATGAAATAAATATCATTAAATAATAATTATAATTATAAAATTTTAAAATTACCCTCATCTGAAAAACTGGGTGTTACACCTTC
This sequence comes from Iris pallida, assembly GCA_029216955.1. Lineage (NCBI taxonomy): Eukaryota > Viridiplantae > Streptophyta > Magnoliopsida > Asparagales > Iridaceae > Iris > Iris pallida. The sequence continues at coordinate 14,946 of JANAVB010009887.1, forward strand.
CGATCCAAACGGATCACCATAACTCTCTTGAAAGAAGAAAATTGATTGTAGACTCTGAAGAACAAGAGATGTCGAAAAATTATTCGAAGCGATGTCTCCTTCACAATAGTCTTCAATCCTTTCTCTCTCTTAAAAGTTGTAAAGCAATATTGCTCCTCTCCTTTTTTTTAGATATATTTTATGGTGAGGAAACACCTAGTATATATAGCCTCAAACCCACAACTAATTGAGGTATTCTACTATATGTAGTACTCAATCTAAACCATTGATGTATTCCTATTATATATAGGAATACCCAATCCAACCACATTGGGATATTTCTACTATATATAGAAATACCCAATCTAAATCTATTGAAATATTTCTATTATATAGGAATACCCAATCCGACTCCGGAGTATTTTTAACATAGGTTGGAACCCCACCCACTACAACACTGTAGAATTCCTGAATAACTCCCTCCTCTTTTCATACTATAACAAATGTGACTATTTATGTATCCTTGAAAATCTTCGATATAACGTATTTCTGTTTAAATTTTGTTTTTAGTTATTTTTACCCATACTCTCTTTTTTGACTCTCTAATATATGTTTATTTGTACTTATTTGCATTAGCTACTTGTCGTGATCGCTCGATAAAGACTTTTTGTGTTCTTGGAGAACAGCTAATAAGGCTTTTTTTTTTTTATTAATTGGTTAAATTTTATTTTCCAATAAATTTTGTATTTTGTTTTCTTTATGTATGTGTTAATAAACTTTTTTAAAGTATTTTGTGTTGATGGAGAACCATTATAAGGAAGGTTCATTGATTAAATTTTATTTTTAAGTTTTATTTATGTACATATCTGAATAATAATTATTAATATATGTGATATTTCAAATGATTTTAACAAGCCGAGAGCTACATATAATTTTTTTTTTCTTTCATCTATTTTTTTAGGTTTGCTGTGATTATATACATGAATTCGCAGAACTAGTCTTTATCCCTCAGCCACTTTGAAACTGAATTTATTTCGCATACAAAAACATTGCTCCATCCATTCACGTAGTCAATACAACAATCCAATTCAAGTGTTCAATTCAGCAATAGCATGAACCCTTCCACACACTGACCTGAACAAAACAAGTAAAACATAAAACTTCTATGACCTAAACATCATTCAAATATATATCGAGAGCACCCAATCAGTGCACCTGGGTTGACTGTTCACGGTAGGCCAATGGTGACCCACCAATAGACCCCCTCTGCGAAGGTTGACATCTCATCGGGGACCTTAGAGCTGGATTCATAGCATCCTTTTTCCAGTCGCTTTGCGTTGATTTGTCCATTTCCTTGGGGTCTTGCAATGGCTCTAGTGTGGCCAAAACTTCGGACATCTTTGGCCTGAGTTTTGCATCAGCGCAGATGCAACTCAGTGCAAGGGCCGCGACCGTGTGGGCTGCTTTCTTCGGGTACTGAGCCTCCAATCTCGAGTCCATGATCCGGAATAGCTTCCGCTTGTCCCCGAGGAATGGCCTAGACCAATCCACCAGGTTTTGCTCTATGCCGATTTTATTCCTGTCCAGAGCCCGACGCCCAGAGAGGAGCTCCAAAAGTACAACCCCGAAGCTGTAGACATCCGCCTTTGCAGAGAGATGGCCTGAAGGATTACAAATGTTATAAATAAGGGCTATGGGCATACATACCATCTGAAAATGACTGGAAAATGCTTGAATTACTTCTAAGTTTCCATTAATAAACCAGTCATGGATTAAATTCTTCAAACGGAAGCAGATCAAATTCTTCCCACTCTTCAACAGCACAGATTTCATGCATTAGGCACAGATACATTCAAGCGTATAAGATTCTGCCAATAACTAGCAACACAAGCAAAGCGGCCGCCAATTCAGAAGCAGATATGTACAACATCAAAGTGGGGACTATTTGAAGTTTCTTAAACCTTTGGATCCTATTGTATAGAAGTGGTGATTAAATCTCTCCTTCCTCTTCAATTAGATGAAGCTTCTGACATACTAAACCATGGATTTGAGACATGAAGTAATAGTGGAGAATTAGGGCATTCTTTATGTTGAATCAAACTGAAATATACAATACAATCAATCTAAAATATGTAACTACCAATCTATAGTATGTAATTAATCTCCTGTAATAATGTCTCTAGAATAGGTAACTATCAATATATAATAGGTAATTAATTTTTTATAAATCTCCTAATAACCCAAATCAGGATCCTATTGATTATAATGTAATAAAATTTTAGATATTGACATTTACGGTCAAATATCTTTATCATACCCCCGCATGGAGCACCTTGAGGTGATTCCAATTTTGTTAGCCAATTGTTGGAAGCGAGAGCGGAAATAAGTTTGGTGAGGGCATCAGCTAGCTGGTCAGCAGAAGAAACATAAGAAACTCAAAGAGAACCTCCTTGAACTTGTTCCCGAATGAAGTGATAGTTAAGAGCAACATGTTTCATGCGAGAATGAATACCAGATTTGACCACAGATTTGTTGCACCAATGTTGTCACAGTAGATAACCGGTTATTGAGGTATAAAAACATGAAACTCGATGAGTAGAGAACAAATTCAACGAATTTCTGTAACTGTGGTAGCCACAGCTCGGTACTCGACTTCCGTAGATAATGTAGCACGGATTCCAACTCCGAATCCTTTTAGGATTTTTTTTCCTTTTGCTTTATCTTTTTTTAGAGCTGATAAGAATCATTTTTCTTTTAGGACTCTTATTTTGACTCTTTCTTTTATTATGATAGGTTTTATCTTTATTTGATTAGAACTAGGTTGTCATAAAAGTCCTATAAATAGGCACATTCTGTATGCAATTGAGGAATGACATTTAATCAATAAAATTCTTCTTTAAGTTATGAGATTGTTCTCTGTTTTTCTTGGTCGTGGACTCGAATATTCCGTAGATTCGGAAGCCCTCGCTTAAGGTTTTCAAGCAACCTTCGTGCGGACCCCTCACAAAGCCATCCGTTGAATTTTTTCGGCACCGTTTCGCTCTCACCAAGCAACGGTGGTCCAGTTATCGTCATCACCGATCGACTTGGCCATTGCCAAGCATGAAAGTAAGTCATTCCGCTATTACGCTGCATCAAGTGGTATCAAAGCCCCACAGATTGAGAATTCTAATTTTTTGGAAACCTTCGGTAATCTTTTTTTTTCAAAATAACAATGGCGAAACCAGTAACGCGTGAGGAGTTTGAACAACCAGTGTGTATCGTCAGGCGGCTGTTGCTAGCCCCAAAGATTGAAGAATCGCCACAGCACCACAATGTCTTTCAAATCCGATACAAGGTTACAGACAAGCTATGCGACATCATCATTAATAATGGGTGCACATAGTACATTGTTTCAAGAGCAATGGTAGAGAAGGGGACTGGCCAAAGAAGCACATCCGGCTCCGTATAAGATTGGCTGGATTCATAGGGTCACAACATGGCCGTCTCTAAAGTTTGTCGCATATCCTTCTCCATCGAAAAGACATACAAAGATAAAGTCACGTTCGATATTGTCGACATGGACTATTGCCATATTATTCTCGGTCGACCGTGACAATTTGACAAAAATGTCACGTACTGGAGAAGCGACAACACATAGTCCTTCCTTCAAGATAGACGATGCCTCACTCTTCTTCCATTAGCACCGGATGATATTCCTAAGACCAGTCCACAACCACAAAAGGGGCTCGAGCATTCCCACAACAATTGTCCCCTCAGAACACCAATTGCCATTGTTAACTATGAAACGACGAGATTGTGAAGAACATATCAAAGTTGGATGGACCCCTTGCAGATGTTGAACTAAACTCTTCAACCCTTCAAGAAGAGAAGAAGTTGTTGGCTTCTAATCAAGAAACATAACTAATTAAAGAGAAGGACATGATAATCTTCAGTGAAATCATTGCGGACTCTACGGAGATGAATTCTTCATGCCCTCAAGAAAAGCACCCAAAAAGATGAGGTTCTCCCCAAAGATGACGATCAAGCACATGGTACATGATCTTCACAGACAATTCTGGAAAGAAATATCAGCAAAAGTTTATACGACAAACAAAAATTTCAATGGAGTCAACCAAGACTTCATTTTCATCATCATGTTCATTATTCTCTTCTCTTGAGTGTACGACTCAACAAGAGAATCTCTCATGCGATGGAGCATTAAAGAAATTACCAATATTGAATGCTTCCAATGCCAATAGTAGACCTTGTCACAAGCTCACAGTGGTCCACCAGACACATCGTCTAAGTTAGATCGTCGGTCACTGGATTTTCGAGATACTGCAAAAAATCCTACATATATGCGTTTTCTTCAAATAGCTTCAAGGTTACCTATTTCTTTGCATGTTATCTATATAAATACCTCCTTAGAGATGAAAGCTCATGGACGTGAGCTTGTGCCAAAGAAGGACGGCTCATGGCGTATGTGCATCGACAATCGGGCTATCAACCGCATCATCATCAGCTACCATCAGATTCAGATCCGACCTGATGATGAGTGGAAGACTATTTGCAAGATCCGAGTACTCTACGAATGGCTTTTTATGTCCTTCGGACTTTCGAATGCCTCAAGAATCTTCATACACATCAAGAACCATGTTTTGAAGCCATTGATAAGAAAGTTTGTAGTTATCTACTTTGACGATATCCTGATTTATAGCAAGTGTCAAGTTAATTATCTGAAGCACCTCAGGGAAGTTTTCAACCTTCTTCGAATTAAAAAGTGTAGCTTACTTACTAACCAACTCATCTTCGTGGGATTTATGACTTGCGTCGATGGCCTGGCCTTAGTGATAATGAAGAGAAGATTCGAGCAAATCGCGGCTGGCCTACACCAAAGACGGTGACTGAAGTTCAAAGCTTCTAAAGCTTCTATGGTCTCGCCAACATCTACCGACGATTCATCCGCAACTTCAACATGAAGACACACAGTCTTCCCAACCTTCAATATTGCCGATCTTTATGAATATTTTCTACTTGGCGAACCGCTTTACTCTGAGAAGAACTCGGGGACGAGTTCTTTGAAGCAAGGGAGACTGATATAGCGTAGATTCAAACTCTGAATTCTTTTAGGATTTTTTTCTTTTGCTTTATCTATTTTATAGAGTTGATAAGAATCATATTTCTTTTAGGACTCTTATTTTGACTCTTATCTTTTATTAGGATAGGTTTTATCTTTATTTGAATAGGATTAGATTGTTATAAAAGTCCTATAAATAGGCCCTTCTGTATGTAATTGGCGAATAACTTTTAATCAACAAAATTCTTTAAGTTCTGAGATTTGTTCCCTGTTTTTCTTGATCGTGGACCACTGTTGTAAAAATCCGACTAGTCCCCGACTAGTCGGTAGTCAGCCTTCGCCAACTTGACAAGGGGACTAGTCCGCAAAAAAATAGGCTCAAGCAATAATCGGACCTAGGTAGCCGACTAGGCGGCTAGGCCTCGATTACAGAAAAAAATATACCGACCTGAAATTCAGTTCTTTCAAAAATCTAAAAGCAACCGATAGAGAAGGAGAAAGAAGAGAAGAGAAGGAGAAAGTGCATAACAAGGACATATGTTGCGTATATTTTTTTTTTGGTACTTAAGTTAATACTTTGATGGAATATAGCATATATTGCATATATATTATTTTTTTACTACATATATATTATATATATATATATATATATATATATATATATATATATTATATATATAATTATATAATATTAAAAAAAAACTCAAATCGATTAATCCGACTAGTCTCCAAATTAATCCGATTAATTTCTGGTCCCCGCGAACCGAGTAACGGCCGACTAGTAATTTTTACAACCTTGTCGTGGACTCGACTATTCCGGGGATTCGGAAGCACCTCGCTTGAGGTTTTTAAACAACATTCGTGCGGACCCCTTACAAGGCCATCCGTCGAAGTTCTTCCGGCACCGCTTCGCTCTCACCAAGCAACGACGGTCCAGTTATCGTCATCACCGATCGACTTGGTCATTGCCAAGCAGGAAGGTAAGCGCATTTCGGTATCATGCTGGCATCAGTAGAAGAGCGAGCCACGGTCCTTTGTTTCTTTGAACTCCATGATATAGGATTGCGACCAATGAAGATGAGATAGGCACTTGTTGAGGTGAAATTGTCTGTTCCCAGCCCAATCGGCATCCGAAAATGCATATAGTGACAGTGGAGAGTTGCGGTAGATAACAACACCATGAGTAATAGTACCACAAAGATATCATAGTAGATGTTTTACTACATGCCAATGATCAGTCTTGGAGCAGTACATGAATTGTGATAACTTATGACAGTGTAAGCAATGTCCGGACGTGTGAGTGATGATATTGGAGACTGCCAATAATGGCTCTGTACTCAGTTGGATCAGAGACGGAAGATCCAAAATGAAGAGTGAGTGCTAGAGTAGTGGCAAGTGGCATAGACACAGGCTTAGCATCGATCATGTGAGTTCGAGTAAGGAGATCATGGATATATCGCCACTGAGAAAGAAAGATATCATGCGAATGTGGAATAACTTCAACTCCAAGGAAATATGAAAGGAGGCCAAGGTTCTTGAGGAAGAATCTGTTTGAGAGAACATGAATGAATTTCTGTACTGTTGTATCGTTGTTTCCTGTGATAATGATGTCATCAACGTAGACCAAGAGATATATCATGACGCCAGAAACATTGCAGACAAATAGTGATGTGTCGGCATGAGAGTTAGTGAAGCCAGAATTAATAATGAGGAATTGACGTGGTTCATGGTACCATGCACGAGAGACTTGTTTGAGACCGTATATTGTTTTATGCAGTTTACAGACATGATAAGGATGATCTTTGTCAATGAATTCTTGTGGTTGTGCCATAAAAAGTCCTCAGAGAGAGCCTTAGAGAAATACATTATTGACATCAAGCTGGCGCGATGACCAACCATGAGTGACGACAATAAGGAGAATTAGTCGTATTGTTGTTGGTTTGACCATGACTGGAGGTGTCATGGTAGTCAACACCTGGTCGTTAGTGGAACCCTTTGGCACCTAAACATGCTTTGTACCTATCGACAAAACCATCAGATAGACATTTAGTTCAAAAAATCCACTTGTAACCAACGACATTTTAAACCAGTTGAGAGGGAACAAGAGTCCATGTCCCATTTGAACAAGAGCATCAAACTCCTCAGACATTGCCTGATGCCATTCGGGATCTTTGATGGCCTAGATTACTGTAGAGGGTTCTAGGTCAGATTTGGTGGAAAGTTGGGCATTGAGATTGAGTTTTTGGATTGGTTTATGGATATAATTTTTGGATCGAGTAACAATACATCAATGTGGAGAAAGAATAGGTGTCAGTTCTGGGGGTTGTGGTGATTGGGGTATAGGTGAGTTGGATTCAGACGGTGGATTTTGGAAGAACATTTTGGTGGAGGAATATGGTAAAGGTGGAGTCGCGGAGCTGAGTCTTGAGGTTGGTGTAAGAGTGATACTTTTGGATGGGATAATAAATGTGGTAGGTATGGTTGTGGAGTCTTGGTTGGATTCCTCTTAAGGGACTGGTGTAAGATTGACAGATGGTGTGATGGTAGCCGGAGACGATGACTCGGAAGGGATCCATACATGGGACATGGAAGAGGAAGAACGAGGAAGGTTGAATTGCTTGATTTAAAAAGGCATAATCACTCGACGAATTTAACATGACGAGATGTGTAGAGACGTGAGGTAACTAGATTAAGACAAAGATAGGCACTCTGGGTGGAGGAATAACCAAGAAAGACACATGGTGTGGAACATGGAGATAGTTTGTGAGACGAATATGGACGTATCCAAGGATAGCATAGACACCCAAAACTTCGTAGTTTAGAGTAGTTGGGAGATATACTAAAGAGTTTTGCATATAGTGCTAGAAGAAGTGTCGGAGTGGATAGACGATTAATGAGATGAACAACAGTAGAGAATACATATGACCAATATGACAAGAGCATGAAAGCATGTGAGAGGAGTAATAAGCATGTTTCTACAATATAACGATGACAACGTTCAAAATACCCATTGTGTTCAGGAGTGTGTGGGGTGAGGTTATGTGAGATATCTCATTAGAACTGAGATATGATGAAAGTGCTCGATATCCCCTCCCCCCCAATTGTTAGAATAAAGCTTGATGATTTTTTTATTGAAGTAGTTCTCCGCGAGTGATTTAAAGCGGATAAAAACGTCATAGACATCTGATTTTCTTTTAAGTGGACAAAGCCATATATATTTTGTAAAATGATCGACAAAAATAACATAATATTTGAAATCATCACTTGAATATATAGGAGAGGTCCACATCAGAAAATATTATTTCCAGCAGAGAAGTTGAAATAAGAGTGGAAATATAGAAAGGTAACTTGTGATTTTTATTGCATTGACATGCATTGCAATTGAAATTCAAATATGACGGATTTAAGACTTCTAATTGAAAGTCAGAGACAATACGTCTAAGGATTGTCGGTGACGGATGACCTAAGTGATGATGACACTCGAACGAAGTGGTCTTGACGCTGGAGAAAGCTACCAATGGAAAAGACTTAACTGAACTGACTAGCCATTTATACACACCATCCTTAGTTTGTCCTTATAAAAGTGTTGCTCCCTTGCGAATATCCTTCACACGAAATGAAGAGGGTAAGAATCTGATGGATGTATTGTTAGATTTACAAAATTAAGAATAGAAATAAAATTTTCACGCATGGTAGGAACACAAAGCACATTCTGAAGTAAAAATTAATATGAAGGAGTATGTAGAGATGTGACCCGTGGCATCGCAAATCACGTTGGAAGTCCCTGCATAAGGAGCATGAGTTGAGAGATTACTTAGGTCGGTAGTAACATAGTGCAATGCACCACTATTAGGGAGCTAATTTGTCGAAGTTGTCCGTTATTGTAACATTGGCACGTGGATGCCATGGAGTTGGAGGTTGAGTTTGCTGTTGACGAAATGCAAGTTGTTGTGGATTGAATTGCATATTTGTTGGTGTCAAGTGAAATAGAGGACATTGTTGAACTGTGTGTCCTTGAACACGATATCATTGACACTTTCCAAGATATGGACGAAGAGAGGGACGATCGGTCCGCATAGTTGATTGGTGTGCGTCCCGACGGTCATTGGATCATTGATCTAATCGGTGAAGAAGGTGGCTCTAATACCATGATGCATTTGAGACAGAAAGTAATATTGGAGAATTATAGCATATTCATTATGTTGAATCAAACTGAATATATACAATACAATCAATCTAAAATAGGTAACTACCAATCTACAGTAGGTAATTAATCTCCTGCAATAATGCTTCTAGAATATGTAACTACCAATATATAATAGGTATTAATTTCCTACAAATCTCCTAATATTCCAAATCAGGATCATATTGATTACAATGTAATAAAATCCTAGATATGACATTTATGGTCAAATATCTTTATCACTAAACACGTAAATTTTTGTCTATTTCTCGAATATGAGGTCTGAAAGTTGAAGAAGTTGGAGAAAATGGTGTCACCTATGTTGCACCGACAAGGCCACAGTAAGGACACGGACACATCACCAATTTTGGTATGTCCTAGTGTATTTTGGAGTGCCTGTGGTGTGTCCGATATGTGTTGAATGTGTCTGAAACAACAAGGCCACAGTAAGAACACGGTCACATACACCAATTTTGATATGTCCTAGTGTATTTTGGAGTATCTGTGGTGTCCGATACAGTGTTGAATATGCGTCTGAAACGACATGGCCCAAATTTTGGAGTGCCCATGCTCCCTAGTTTGTCACTATAGTTTCATTACTCAATTAGGATATACATTGAGTTTCTGCATGGACTTTTCTATTAATACTATCAAGTACTTAAGCCGTATATTTTTTCAAGAAAAACAATTATGGCTTGAAAATTAACATACTGCCTTAATGCAGGTCTGGTTCTTTGTGTATATAGAGTAGTAATGTAAACCTGTTGCGATGTATTCTGGAGCTGCATAACCATGAGTTCCCATGACTTGTATTGAGACATGAGTATTATCCCCAATTGGGCCAGCTTTTGCCAATCCAAAGTCTGAAAGTTTTGCATTAAATTCCTGCATTTCGGAGAAAAGAAAAGAAAAATAAATTGAGTTATAATTTCCAACTACAGCACTTAAGATTTTCCCAGCAGATACAAACATACCGAGTCAAGGAGAATATTTGAAGTCTTCACATCTCGATAAATAACTTGAGATTCGCCATCATGCAAAAATGTGAATCCCTTAGCAGCTCCTACTGCAATTTTCATCCTTATTGCCCATGAAAGTGGTTGAGCACTTCCTGATAGAGAAATAATAAGAACTTAATGAAACTAAAGTGAACCAAAAACTTAACATGCCAACATTTCCTTATAAAAAGTCAAGTGTCTAAATATGCTTACAAGAAGAAAATTGATAACACCATGCACTTCTAACCTTCAATAATTCATAAATCACCATCTCCAATCAACATCTCTACACTCCAAAGTCCAAACTGTAGCGTTTCTATATGTTCTTTAGCTTATATGTTTCCTCATAAAAGAAACATCTCAAAGCAAACATAAACACCTTCCACCTTAGGCTACTCTGTATAATTATTGTGCAATCGATTGCATTTATATTCCATCACATAAGGTAGCCTCTACTACCAACTTCATTATTGTGTTCAACGGACTGCATTGCCCATTGTAGAAATGAGTCTAATTTCTCAGATAATATTATTGAGGGCTACTGCCTACTACTTATAGAGGGTCCAACCCCTCTTCATATTACATCTAACCGATGTGGGACTAAAGTCCCTTATTTACTCTCAATACTCCCCCTCAAGATGGGAGATAGATATTAATCATCCCTATCTTGTTACATAGCTTTGACAGACTCAATGAACTAAGACCCTTAGTCAGACAGTCTGCCACTTGTTCTTCTGAGCGAACATAGTCAATCTTCAGTATCCCTTGTTCCAGCTTTTCTTGATGAAGAATCGATCGATCTCGATGTGCTTAGTTCTGTCGTGCTGAACCGGATTGTTCGCTATACTTATCGCAGCTTGACTATCGCTCAGAAGGTGCAATGGTGTCCCCTTGTCTAGCTTCAACTCTGTCAGCAGCGCCTTTACCCATAGCAATTCTGATACTCCTAGAGCCATTGCTCTATATTCTGCTTCAGCTGTCGACCGTGCTACCACTGACTGTTTTTTGCTTCTCCATGAAACCAGGTTTCCTCCTACAAAAACACAGTACCCTGTGGTAGACCTTCTGTCGTCTATGCAGCTTGCCCAGTCTGCATCGCAGTATCCCTTAACATCTGTGCATCCATTCTTCTTGAACCACAGTCCTTTTCCCGGCGTTCCTTTCAGATATCTTAGAATCTGAAATACTGCATCCATATGACCCGTTCTTGGATCATGCATATAGCGACTTACAATACTTACTGCAAATGAGATATCAGGGCGAGTATGCCCTATATAAATCAGTCTGCCTACTAGCCTTTGATACCTTTCGCGATCAATATGCTTTCCTGCTTCTTCTTCCATCTTGCACTTCTGGTCAATTGGAGTGACTGCTGCTCGGCATCCCAGCATTCCTGTCTCTTTCAGCAGATCTAGTGCATATTTCCTTTGTGAGAACAATTCCTTGTTCACCATCACACACCTCGATACCCAAAAAGTATCTCATCTCTCCCAGGTCCTTCACCTCAAACTTTTTGGCGAGTTTCGTCTTCAGCTTAGTGATCTCAACTACATCGTCATCTGTGATCACTATATCATCTACATATACAGCAAGTATAGTAATGTGGCCCCTTACATGCTGGAGGAAGACAGTATGATCTGCTTTTGTCTGATGGTACCCCATGCCAGTGACAGCCCTTCTGAATCTGTCAAACCAGGCTCGAGGAGATTGCTTCAGCCCGTACAGCGACTTCTTCAATTTGCACACTTTTCTATGTGACGTTCCGTCACCTGAATCTGACACAGAGTAGTACCCCGGAGGAGTCTCCATGTATACTTCTCTTGTAGGTCTCCATGAAGAAATGCGTTCTTTACGTCTAACTGGTGTAGCTTCCATCCATAGTTTGCTGCAATGGAGACCAGCGTTCTTACGGTACTCATCTTCGCTACTGGGGCAAAAGTCTCATCATAGTCGATACCATATGTCTGGATATAGCCTTTTGTAACCAGTCTCGTCTTGTATCGTTCAACTTTTCCTTCTGGTGTCTCCTTCACTGTGTAAACCCATTTGCATCCCACAGCTTTCTTTCCTTCAGGTAATGGCACCAGCTCCCATGTCTTATTTTTCTCTAGTACCCCAAGTTCTTCCATCATTGCGGCTTTCCATCTTGGGTCCTTCTTTGCTTCCTGCCAATTCTTAGGTAAAGAAGTGGAGTCTAACGAAGTGAGGAATGTTTGATAAGTCGGAGAAATATTAGAATAAGATAGGTAGTTGGCGATATCATGTTCATAATCTTTATAACGAATAGGAGCCTTTCTCGCATTAATGCGAGAAGACCTCCTTAAGGGAGCAATGGGTGGGGGAAAGCATACCATCCGAATCGGAGAGATCCGCTTCCGAATCCGAGCGATCCGGTGCGGGAGTAACATCTTCAGGAGTCGGGGCAAGAGTAGACGAGGGACTTGGTACTATAGGCACAGGGCACGGCACAGTACTGGACCTCTCCTGTCTTCTTCTGTAAACTTGGAGCTCCTTTTCCCTTGTCTGCCTCTCCCCCTGCGTAATGTACGTATTGTCTTCGTCATCCTCCGTATCAGTATCATTGATGCTTTCTCCCTCTTTTTTCCAGTGTGTCACGACAGGACAAGGTACCGATCCGACAACTACGTTTGGGCGTACTACCTCCCCCTCACGTCCAACACCCGCTGTATGAGGCGTGTTTCCAAACGCAGAACCTTCGTCCGAACCATAATAAGGTTCCAGCTCTCTGAATGTAACATCCATGCTTACAAACAGCTTCCGTTCAACCGGGCTCCAGCATACGTAACCCTTCTGTGTCCCGGTGTACCCAACAAAGACACACTTAACTGCTCGAGGATCCATCTTACCAACGCCAGGCCTATTATCGTGGACGAAGCATACGCAACCAAATACTTTCGGAGGAACGGTGTACGCAGTTGTCTCCGTGAGCATTTCCAAAGGCGTCTTCCAGTTCAGTAATTGAGAGGGCATCCTGTTGATGAGATAAGAGGCTGTCAAGACAGCCTGCCCCACAAAAATTTAGGGACATTCATAGCCAGCATCATTGTCCGAGCTACCTCCAGCAGGTGCCTATTCTTTCGTTTGGCAACACCATTTTGAGCCGGTGTATATGCACAAGAGGTTTGATGCAGTATACCATGAGAGGATAAATATGCAGCAAACCTCTTATGGGTATATTCCGTCCCATTATCCGACCGGAAACACTTAATACGAGCATTATACTGTGTCTTTACCCATTGATGGAGGCTTTGAAATACCTCAAAAATATTACTTTTATTCTTCAGCAGGTAGACCCACGTTACGCGGGTAGAGCAGTCAATAAAAGTAATAAACCATCTATAACCGTTAACACCGTTTGTAGGACAAGGGCCCCACACATCGGAATAAATCATATCAAAAGCAGCAGAATATCGATGCCCAGAACTCACATAGGAGCTTCTGGTATGTTTCCCCAACTCACAAGCATCACAAACTAACAACTCTTTATTTGCTTTTTGATATAAGGACGGATACAGTCGACTAATAACGGAAAAAGAAGAATATCCTACACGCTGATGGTGGAGGAGCAGCTCGGCTTTGACACTTCGACTTCAGACTTCCGGTTGTGCGTCTGCAACCAAAGATGCCAGTGCTCTATCCAGATCATTCCTGTCCAAGTACCATAGACCCTTATGCCATGTGCCAGTGCCTAGTCGTCTCCCCGTTCCCTTCTCCTGAAAAGTTACCTTAGGAATATCAAAGAAAACAATATAGTTTAGATCAAGGATAATGGCACTAATGGATATAAGATTGACAGGAAAGGAAGGAGCATGTAAGACATTAGATAGAGTGATAGAAGGAGTGCAATCAACAGTGCCTTTACCCGTAACAGGCCTGGAGGTACCATCAGCAGTCTGAATGCTTTCTGGTGGCGTTAGAGTATAGTATTCCCGGAACTCACCTCGGGACCCCGTGACATGGCAAGATGCCCCAGAGTCCATAATCCAAGCTGGCTGAGAGACAGATGCAAGAGCACGCAGAGGTATACCGGTACTGGTTTGGAAGAAATAAGTACAGTAATCTCCTGTAGTGGACGGCGCCCCAGGAATGACTTGTCGTTCACCAGAACCAAGCTTTGAGCCGTGCATCTTCTTGAGAACTTCTCTCTCAAATGGAGTGATGTCGCCAGCTGATTGTCCCCACCTTCATCCGGCAGATGCACCTTGTTGCCTCCAGAGTAAGTGCCCCTTCCACCACTGTAGCTGCCTCGACCACCTAGTCGTCCACCGCGACCACGGCCCCGACCATTCGAGGAGTCCGTGTCAGTTTTGGGCAAAAGCGGATGTAATGCCCTGTGTTACCACAGTTGTGGCAAACGCCTCCCGTAGAAGGAGGCTGTGTGAAAGTGGCAAGAGCAGATGTGTCAACTTCGGCCTGCTCCCCCTGGGAGATACCCTTGGTAGGCATCAGCTTCAATCGTGCTTCTTCTTGTGCCATGGCAGCTATAGTGTCTTCTAATGTCGGCAGCTGCGGTTGTGCGAGAAGTACATTCCTCCATTGCTCAAATGCAGGGTTGAGCCCCTTCAAAAACTTCATTATCCGTTGCCGCGAGATATAATCCAGAAATTTTTGGAAATATTTTGCAAAAGCCGGTTCAACCTGAGCATCCTCCATGCCAAGGGGATCATAATGGTCAAGATCAGACCAGTACTTATTTAACAAGGCAGCGTACTCAGAGATGGTACGATCGTCTTGGATTACCCGATCGAGCTCATCCTGCAGTTGGAAGAATCGCATGGGGTTATCCGAACCGGAGTACATGTCTTTCATTGTTCTTCAGATATCAGCAGCTCCCTCCATTGCTTCAACGTTACCCGACACTTGGTCGGTCAAAGAGGCTATCAACCAACCAGCCACGACATTGTTGACAATGTCCCATACAGCAAACTCCTTCGAGGAGTGATCGACAGGGGCCTTGGTGTGGCCATCTACATAACCAACCAAGCTACGTCCCTTCAGCATCCGCATTGCCTGCCGCGACCATTTCAAGTAGTTGGTCGTGCCGTCCAACTTCGTCTCCAGCTTGTCCAACTTCTCCATTTTGTACGGTGACGGATCCACATCAGTATGGGTCACGCGTGGGGTTGCCTCTGGTAATCTCTTGGTCGGGAGATCCTCGACCAGGGCCTTCATTCTTCTGCTGTCAACTTCCCATATATAGAATCCATGACTTCTTCAACTGCAATCAGTGAGGTGTTATTGTTTTCTGAGTCGTTTCTTGTGAGTCATCTTTGTCTTAGTCAGCTAGTCATCTTCGTCTTAGTCAGCTATCGGGAGGAAACAATAAAATGAGATCCCTCACTGATATGTCGTAGTTTATACGACCAACTAGAACCGCGTCATGATAACGCGTTCGGACGGCTCAAGGATAACCAACGTAGTTGTGCCTCCTTGCATGAGACAAACCAGAGGTATACCAGCCGTGCAGAACGATTGTAAAGACAACGTTTCTGAGATACAAAAATCTAAAGAGATTTCGTATTCGTAGTAGAGCTTCTAAAAAGAAGGTACTGATTCTCGAGGCAACTACAGAGATCTTCTAAAGATAAGGAAATCTGTTTCTTTTTTTCTTTCTTTTTTGACGGCTAGGGTTAGGGTTAGGGTTGGGTGCTAGTCGGGGGGGGGGGAGAGGGGGGGCGCTGCTGCTCCGGGAGGGGTCGGGGGGGGTACTGCTTCGGGGGGGGTCGGGGGGGGGGGCTGCGGGGGGGGGGGGGGTCGGGGGGGGGGGCGCTGCTGCTCCGGGGGGGGGGTCGGGGGGGGGTACTGCTGGAGGGGGCGCTGCTGCTCCGGGGGGGGTCGGATAGGGGGGTACTGCTCGGGAGGGGTGGGGGGGGGGGGGGCGCTGCTCCGGAGGGGGGGGTCGGGGGGGGGCTTTGGGGGGGCTGTGCTCCGGGGGGGATTCGGCTAAAAATTTTTTTGTGTGGAGAGAGAGAG
>JANAVB010009888.1:0-62359 GCA_029216955.1 Iris pallida
AGGGGTAGGCAAGATACCTTTTGATCAGTATTCTTTCCCATAGCAGAGATTTGAAAACTTCTGTTTAAGAGAATGGTCAGATATATCTTCCACTGAGTCATAGACTAGAGAAGTTTAAGAAAAGACCAAAGGGTGCTTTCCTTTATTTTGTAGAGGGTTAGCTAAAAAGCGTTTCTGTCACGACCCGCTCCCGAATAATCGGACACGAGTCGGACACGCACAGCCTTCGTCATTAGACACGAAGAAGTAAGCTGTACCATTCTAGGAAAATCTAACCAGATAATCATGAACAAGTATGAAATTACAGCATCTATAAACGTATTCCAGAAAGATCACCATAGTCCACAAATCCATATATCATAAATGTACTAGAGTCATCAGAAATGAAATGTACTCTAAAACAATATCGTATCTAAGAGTAAAGCTAATAGTCTAAACCTGAAGCCTCTAGCTAAGTCATGTCTCCATCCTGCTCAGCTAATGTTTCGGGCTCTGGCCATATGGTAGAATGATATCATGTAAGCATACCTGCAACATACCCAGTCAGGAGCGGAGCAAAGTACAGTTCTAGGTAATAAACAAGAACATCATGCTATGGAAATGAGTAGTGGAGAACATAAACTATAAAGTACAGGAAAGAACATGAAAGTACAAGAATGAAAGTACAGGAAATAAAGTACAGGAAATGTAAAGTACAGGAATGTAACTATGAACCAGAAGTACAAGACATGACAAGTGCACCATGTTTGAAATAGAACCAGCTCATGTGACCGGCTGAGGATAAGCACATGAATGGTACGGCTTAGGGCCCGCGTGCACGGTGCGAGGCCTAAGCTATCTACATGAATATAGTAACCAGGGTTTGGTCACATGGCTAGTGTATTTTCCTACCCGACACAAGTAAGTAGAAGAATAGGAATACATGAGTACAGGGGTACACGATATCGTGTCATGACGTGTCATAAGAATAGTACAAGATATGTAAATGCACAAGACCGTAGAAAAGTACTTGCCTTTCTCCGGTAATCAAGGGTAGGAAGATGATCTATAAGTCCACCTGAATTTTAGTACAAGTTAGTTAAGTACTACTAACTAGGTAGGTCAAACTATTAGTAAGTTAACTATATATTTCCTTAATTTGGACCCTTGCTAATAATAAGCTTATTATATATATATAACAAATTACTACTGATATATTTGAAATGTTTATAACTATAATTCAAAAAGAACAACTGTATACATGAATCCAAACCAATTAAACTTTCTCAAGCCTAGCAGCACATCAAACTTTAAACAACCCTCAGAACCCACAAAAGCCTACCCAGTGGTTCATTGGATCATACCCAAACACAATTTCAAAAACTAACACAGCCCAATCTTAACAACAGATATACACCCTCTTAGCAACTAGATAGAGCCAAACTCAACAACTTCACAATATACTCAAGTCTACATACTCAGCATGAAACAACCAAGCTTACGCTCAGCCTCAACTTCTTCCCTCATTTATGTGTCCTCCATTGCTTAACTCCACCCATCAATTACTTGAAGCAAAAGAATTACACAGAACCTACTCAAGCTAGCAGTACCCCAAGAGTTTAGCAATACATTAGAACTACAAAAAAAATCCTAAATGTCCATATACAGTTCTCAGAAATGAACACAGAACCAGCCCTTAATTCCTCCACTTGAAATTTAAATTCTGGACTACAACGGACGACTCCTTCTCTGCTAACTCCAATCCCAGCAAAGCCTATACAAAATCGACCATCCTTTAATTTGAAAATAGGTGTTCACCAACCCGACTTCTTCATGAACACATACACACACACAGAGCTGAAAGCAACAGCAGCTGGACATGAACCAAGGGACACGAAGAAAGATGGCCCGCACCTACGAACACGACACGAATTCGGACACCACTAAACACATTCAAAATTTGCAGCAAAACTACTTTCTATAACAAAATATAGAAAAAATTACCTGGAAAGATATCCAAATAAAGTGGGGACTCGATCCCAGTTTCGGACACAACTTCTCGAGTCCCAATAAAATCGAAACCTTGCTGCGGTATTTTACCAAACAGATTCAAAACAGAGGAAGAAAACAGAGTGTCAGCTCAAACATCGGATGAACTCGGATCTCTGCATTAAGAAAATCAAGAAAACGAGACATAAATACTAAGGATTGATAATAATCCTAAATTCTATGTTCTTTCCGATCGGTCACTACTTCCTCGATCGTTTCCTATTGTAAGTTCCAATCAAAGAAGAATCCAAATGACCGATCAAAATACTAGATCCACTCCTCGATTGAATTGAAATTGGAATTGGTCAAGTACTTACCAGAGGGGATCGTGAGTCGGAGTGCAATGATGAATTCGAACGATCGATCGACTCTCTACAGGACCTACTCTTTAGGAATCTACAAGGAGAATAAGAAATTGTTCAGTACAAGATCAAGAACATATCTCATGATCAAGAACCTAAATCGATGAGATCAGTCTACCCAAAATTATATCGATCTTGACGAATTGGGTGAAGAAACGAGCTCACGTCCTGCAGTCGCGAAGATCACCGGAGGAAGAAAAAATGCTGCCGTCACCGTCCGCCGCGTTGTCGGCACTCGACTCATGGCCTCGTCGGAGAAGACGACCTCAGCCGCGAAGGAGTATCGCTGTGCCTAGACACCGGTCGCCGCCGCCATTGTGGTCGATCACCACCTAGGAACCTCGGCTGGAAGCCGATCATTCGCCGCCACGGAGAGCACCGGACGCCGTCGCCGCGAAATCTGTCGCCGGAGTTCTGCTCGTAGCCGTTGGAAGAGAAGCTCGTCTAGGAGGAAGCGCTCACCATGGTCGGAGTAGACGATCAGGCGTAGTCGTCGAAAGAGATGGAAGTCCCCGGAATAAAATTGTCGATGAGAGGGCAGCAAGCCGTCGGAGCCATGGCTATGGCCGTCGCTGGCGAAGCTAGGGTTAGGGTTAGGGTTAGGGTGGAGAGAGAGCCGAGCTCAAAGCTCAGAGAGAATGAATTCATAAAATGAATTCTCTCTCTTCACTCACTCGACTAAAAAGTGGAAGAGTAAATTATTCACTTAGGCCCTCAGCTAAAAGAGCTTTTCAGAGAAGTCCCCCCTCCCCACTTCTAGATAATTTACAAACTGGCCCTTCCCGCACTTGTAAATTATGCAGATAAGCCCCCCACCTTTTCACTAATTGCAAGATCTATTAGAAAATTAGTTAGAAATTTGAAAAAATGTGTGGGGACCACTAAGTTAGTTATAACAAACTTTTGAATTTGAAAAATCCTGCTATTAAGTAAATTTCCCTCCAAAGTATAATTAAAATATTTATTCGAAGATATTTAATGAAACCTTATCAATATTCAATATTACTTAAATTAGACTTGTTATTATTATTAGAAACTTTAAAATTTTTGAAAATTTGGAAAATTGGAGTTACAAATCTCTCCCCCTTAAAAAAATTTCGTCCTCGAAATAAAGAGATATGATAGCAAAATAATAAAATAATTTCACGCAAGACAAAATTTGAAAATGAGCAATTAATTTAAACATAAAATAAAACTGATTTTGGGTATGGTCAAAACGGAATTCAAATTATCTACATATTTGATAGGCACAAGAACTTAGTTCTTATAGCCTACAGGTATCTAGATATGATCAGAGGCAGGATTTGGAGTGATGCATGGGGGTGGTATATCACGACAAGTTAAACGGTGAACTGGTATGATTGATAGTGATCATAATTGATTAGACACAATAGTGGAATGAAATTTAGTTAAAACCTGACACGATGATTTCATACAGAAAGTTGAAATAACACGATAATGATCGAAGACACGCCCGAGATGAAATAACTTCCATCATAACTAGAGGGTAAATCCAGAGGCACAATCTTCTAGTCATGATTATATTTGAAAGTGTAGTACAAAATCATTGTTATTTAGGCATGATCAAGATCAAAGTTTTTAGACAAATCCTGATATTATAAATACAATTGATAGAAAAATCTGGTGGAACGGAATCAAATCTAGCAAGATGTATATATTGGAAAAAAAATCGAATGATTCAAGGATAAAATGCAAGAAGAGAAAGTTTGCAAGGGTTGGTTGAGAAAAACGTACGAAATACCCAGGACGAATTAGTATCAAATCTGGATGAACGTGCAAGGGTTTGGAATTCACGAAAATCGATAATCATAAGAAAAGAAATATAGTTTCCATGGTACCCGAGAACATATAGTTATTTGAAATCACTTTGCTTAGAATCCCTACCCCGCCAGTATATATCTGACTACAGTGGACTTTCGGCTCCTTGACTTAAGTAACAATATGTCACCGAATATTCTGTCAACCTTACCATTTTCCAACAATCATTGACGAAACAATCCAAGAGATCAAGATATAAAGAATATGATAAAGTCTCAATAATACTCAAAAACCTATGAATGTCTGAATCACTTCAACTTAGAGTTCTTGTTCTTGCCAGTGCACTGCTGGCTACAGCGAACCTTCGGTCTCTGTAATACAGATAATGGCTGCAGTACGTAACTGCCACACCCTAGTAGGTCATCGAGTAGTCTTTCGACCTTATCCATAGGAATTTCAAAAGAGTTCAAGGAATTCAAATGAGTTCTCATAGTCCAAGTCATGAGAAGGATGATGTTTCCTATCATTTAGAAAACAAGGAGTTCACTGGATACCAGAAAGCAACAGAGGATCCAACAAGGAGTTGTGGTACTAAAAGGGACAAACAAGAAGATTTTAAACCTAGAACAGGGAACGATGTTTCGAATAGTAATCGGAATCTCAATTGAAGTCTGGAATGGTAACAAGGTTCCGTATATGGAACGTTATTACGAAGGAATAATAGAGTCTCGAGGGATGAACAGAAGCAAAGTATCAGATAGGAGACAATTTTTAAAATAAGGAATAAATCTCATACCGGAAACGTGTTTCAATAAAATTTTGAATAACAATAAGTCTTGAGCAAAACCCGAATAGAAAACGAAATCTCCAGTATAGTCAAAAATAGAAAATCAAGTATCAACAAAGTCGTGAATAAGAAGCAAAATCTCGAATAGAAATTTCAACGAGGAAACAAGGTCTCGTATAGTGACTAGAAAACAGGTCCCAATATGAAACAAAGTATTGGATCGTAAATATAAAACAGGCGAATCTCAATAGTAAACAAAATTGTAAATAGAGAGCAAGTCCCGAATAAAGTCAATTTAAGAAATAGAATCTCAAACAAGCATCAATAGAAGCGAAGGTTCAAACACAATTTCAGAATGATATTTCAAGTAGGAATAAATCTTGATTAGTACAAGTTTGATTGGCGAACAGAATATCAATAACAAGTAGAAACAAGTATCCCGAAAAATAAGTAAAATCTTGGATATGAGACAAGGTCAAAACAGGTAGTGAACAACAGCTCTCGAGTAGAAAATCGAAATCATCAAAGGAAATAGGCAACAGTACGAGTAGTAGATTTCAAACAATATCGAATTGTGGATATGAAACATGTTTACTGAATAGGAAACAATATCTCAAAATAAGTTTCGAATATCATCCCAGGTTTCAAAATAGAAAACGAGAAGTTGCAAGAAATAATCTAAGTGCTAAGAGAAATTACGAATCAAGATACATGGTTTTCCCAACCGTGCAAAAGAAGCCTTCTGTCTTCAGTCTATCTTCAGTGTTCCTCCGGGACTGGAATCACTTCAATTTCTTCAGCTGTTCTGACATAGGCTGGTCCTTGCGGCAGTGCTCCATGTGATTGCTGAATCTGGAGAGGCGGGTCCCTCTGCTGTAGTCCTGATGCTTCTCGTGCTCGTTCTGGACAGTGTGATCAGTGGTCTACGGGAAATCCTTGACTTGGTAGGCAGACGATCCACAGAGTAAACATAGCCTCCGTTTTTTATGGCACTCTTTGTGGTGATGTCCTGGGCGACGGCAGAAATTACAAGTGGTCGTTGTCTTTCCTGCTGGAGTTGAAATGCAGGACTCTGACAGGAATATACGGATGTTGGTGTGTTGGCTGCTGAGATCTGCTCCCGATGATGCGACTGGTGGTGTGACCGAAGAAACGCTGACTGAGTGTTGTGACGCTTTGCGTATCCAGGGTAGTTGCTATTTTCGTCATAAGTCTTCATGTCTCTCCTGGCTTTAGCTTTTCGTCTTATTTCATGGTCTGTGCTACATTCTGGATCTCCTGGCTGGTGTCTCCAATCTCCAGAGGAATCGGGTACTTAGAGACTCCGATGATCTTCAATGGCGGCTCCAGGTTCTCGATCTGCTCCTCAGTACAAGATATGCGCTCAGTATCGGAGAAATACATAAGTGTGAGAGTCTGGAAGTCAGAAGTTCTCCCTAGCTCGGCAAGCGCATTTGTAAGTCTAGCTTGGAAAAGGGTGGCATACTCCATCTGGGTGTCAAAGAACTCTTGAAATATCTCCATCAACTACGTACTACCCATGGGGGCGAAATGAGGTAGTAGAAGCTCGGAAACGTCAAGTGCAGGTAAATTGACGGTTCCTATATTTGTGTGTCTGAATCATCTAAAAAACAGAAAACTGTTAAATGTCCTAAACCTAGAAACAACAAGTATTTATAGAATATCAATATACCTGATGTACCCGATTTCCTATGCTGTGATCAAGTTTCCCTAGTTTAATCAAGTTCTCCAATAGTACTCTAATTACTAGGTACTATTAGGATAGATATGTATGGGCCACCACTAAAAACATGTCATAACCCGCTCCCAAATAATCAAACACGAGTCGGATACGCCCAGCCTTCGTCCTTAGACACGACGAAGTAAGCTGTACTAATCTAGGAAAATCTAACCAGATAATCATAAACAAGTATGAAATCATATCATCTATAAACGTATCCCAGAAAGATCACCATAATCCACAAATCCATATATCATAAATGTACTAGAGTCATCAGAAATGAAATGTACTATGAACTCTAAACAATATCGTATATAAGAGTAAAGCTAATAGTCTAAACCTGAAGCCTCTAGCTAAGTCATGTCTCCATCCTACTCTGCTAATGTCCCGGACTCTAGCCCATATGGTAGAATGATATCCTGCAAGTATACCTGCAACATATCCAGTCAGGAGCGGAGCAAAGTACAGTTCTAGGTAATGAACAAGAACATCATGCTATGGAAATGAGTACAGAAGAACATGAACTATAAAGTACAGGAAAGAATATGAAAGTACAGGAAATAAAGTACAGGAAATGTAAAGTACAGGAATGTAACTATGAACCAGAAGTACAAGACATGACAAGTGCACCATGTTTGAAATACAACTAGCTCATATGACCGGCTGAGGGTAAGCACGTGAAAGCATATGAATAGTACGGCTTAGGGCCCGCGTGCACGGTACGAGGCTTAAGCTATCTACATGAATATAGTAACCGGGGTTTGGTCACATGGCTAGTGTATTTCTCCACCCGACACAAGTAAGGAATACAGGAGTACAGGGGTACAGGATATCGTGTCATGACGTGTCACAAGAATAGTACAAGATATGTAAATGTACAAGACCGTAGAAAAGTACTTGCCTTGCTCCGGTAATCAAGGGTAGGAAGATGATCTATAAGTCCACCTGAATTTTAATACAAGTTGGTTAAGTACTGCTAACTAGGTAGGTCAAACTATTAGTAAGTTAACTATATATTTTCCTTAATTTAGAGCCTTGCTAATAATAAGCTTATTATATATATATATATATACATATATATATATATATATATATATATATATATATATATATATATATACATATATATATATATATATATATATATATATATATATATATATATAACAAATTACTACTGATATATTTGAAATGTTTATAACTATAATTCAAAAAAAAAACAACTGTATACATGAATCCAAACCAATTGAACTTTCTTAAGCCTAGCAGCACATCAAACTTTAAACAATACCCTCAGAACCCACAAAAGCCTAACAAGTGGTTCATTGGATCATACTCAAACACAATTTCAAAAACTAACACAGCCCAATCTTAACAACATATATACACCCTCTTAGTAACTAGATAGAGCCAAACTCAACAACTTCACAATATACTCAAGTCCATCAAACTCAGCATGAAACAACCAAGCTTACGCTCAGGCTCAACTTCTCCCCTCATTTATGTGTCCTGCATTGCTTAACTCCACCCATCAATTACTTGAAGCAAAAGAATTACACAGAACCTACTCAAGCTAACAGTACCCCAAGAGTTTAACAATACATTAGAACTAGAAAAAAAATCCTAAATGTCCATATACAGTTCTCAGAAATGAACACAGAGCCAGCCCTTAATTCCCCCACTTGAAATTTAAATTCTGGACTACAACGGACAACTCCACCCCTGCTAACTCCAATCCCAGTAAAGCCTATACAAAATCGACCATCCTTTAATTTGAAAATAGGTGTTCACCAATCCGACTTCGAACACATACACACACAGAGCTGAAAGCAACAGCAGCTGGACATGAACCAAGGGACACGAACAAAGATGGCCCGCACCTACGAACACGACACAAATCTGGACACCACTAAACACATTCAAAATCTGCAGCAAAACTACTTTCTATAACAAAATATAGGAAAAATTACCTGGAAAGATATCCAAATAAAGTGGGGACTCGATCCCAGTTTCGGACACAACTTCTCGAGTCCTGATAAGATCGAAACCTTGCTGCGACATTTTGCCAAACAGATTCAAAACAGAGGAAGAAAATGGAGTGTCAGCTCAAACATCGGATGAACTCGGATCTCTTCATTAAGAAAATCAAGAAAACGAGACATAAATACTCAGGATTGATAATAATCCTAAATTGTACGTTCTTTCCGATCGATCACTGCTTCCTCGATCGTTTCCTATTATAAGTTCCAATCAAAGAAGAATCCAAATGACCGATCAAAAATACTAGATCCACTCCTCGATTGATTGAAATTGGAATTGGTCAAGTACTTACCAGAGGGGCTTGTGAGTCCGAGTGCAATGATGAATTCGAATGATCGATCGACTCTCTACAGGACATACTCTTTAAGAATCTATATAGAGAATGAGAAATCGTTCAGTACAAGATCAAGAACAGATCTCATGATCAGGAACCTAAATCGATGAGATCAGTCTAAATACCGAAATTATATCGATCTTGATGAATTTGGTGAAGACACGAGCTCACGTCCTGCAGTCGCGAAGATCACCGGAGGAAGAAGAAATGATGTCGTCACCGTAATCTGCGTTGTCGGCACTCGACTCATGGCCTCGTCGGAGAAGACGACCTCAGCCACGGAGGAGTATCGATGTGCCTAGACACCGGTCGTCATCGCCATTGTGGTCGATCACCACCTAGGAACCTCGGCTGGAAGCCGATCATCCGCCGCCACGGAGAGCATCGAACGCCGTCGCCACGAAATCCGTCGTCGGAGTAGATCTCCGCTCGTAGCCGTCGGAAGAGAAGCTCGTCTAGGAGGAAGCGCTCACCATGGTCGGAGTAGACGATCATGCGCAGTCGTCGAAAGAGATGGAAGTCCCCGAAACGGAATCGCCGAGGAGAG
This sequence comes from Iris pallida, assembly GCA_029216955.1. Lineage (NCBI taxonomy): Eukaryota > Viridiplantae > Streptophyta > Magnoliopsida > Asparagales > Iridaceae > Iris > Iris pallida. Next base: position 9,619 of record JANAVB010009888.1, read on the forward strand.
GGCAGCAAGCCGTCGGAGCCATGGCTATGGCCGTCGCCAAAGAAGCTAGGGTTAGGGTTAGGGTGGAGAAAAGGGAGCCGAGCTCAAAGCTCAGAGAGAATGAATTCATAAAATGAATTCTCTCTCTTCACTCACTCGGCTAAAAAGTGGAAGAGTGAATTATTCACTTAGGCCCTCAGCTAAAAGAGCTTTTCAGAGAAGTCCCCTCCATTTCTAGATAATTTATAAGCTGGCCCTTCCCACAATTATAAATTATGCAGATAATCCCCCCACATTTTCACTAATTGCAAGATCTATTAGAAAATCAGTTAGAAATTTGAAGAAATGTGTGGGGACCACTAAGTTAGTTATAACAAACTTTTGAATTTGAAAAATCCTGCTATTAAGTAAATTTCCCTCCAAAGTATAATTAAAATATTTATTCGAAGATATTTATTGAAACCTTATCAATATTCAATATTACTTAAATTAGACTTGTTATTATTATTAGAAACTTTAAAATTTTCGAAAATTTATAAAAATAGAGTTATCGTTTCCCTCTGTTTTGTTGTGGGACCATCTTAGGCACAGGTTGCGCCAGTTGAGGAAGTGTAACAGTGCCCTTCCCTTTGTTCTGTCTAGTTTTGGCACTAGAACATTGTTTCTCCAAGTTCAGAACTGGAGAATTAGAGGAAGGAATAGCCAAAAGATTAGATCCCATGGGTTGCACGAGAGCAGTATAATGAGCAAACTACACCTGAACAACTGACTGCTTGGGTTGTGCCATAGCCACATGGACTACTGGTTGCGCTTTTATGCCTTGGCAGCAACATGAGTAGACTGCACCTTATCAGCAAAGGGAGTAGTAGACTGCGCCTTAGTAACAGGAATAGTGGACTACGCACAAGCAACAGTGAGAGTAAGTTGCATGCGGGCAACAGGAACAGGAAGAGTGGACTGCGCACGGGCAGCAAAGCAGACTGCGCCTGAGCCATCGGGACAGATTGCACCTTGGCAACAGAGGCAGATTGCGCCTGAGCAACAGCAACTGTAGAAGACTTAGGAGTCCATACAATTTTGTTGGTAATAGCCACATTGCGCTTGTTGCTCTCTTGTTGATCATATCTTTATAGGCTATCTGGTTGACTTGAACAACCAGAGTCTTCTGCGTCTTGTCGATCGACGCAGTATCACATTGAGTTGTCACCTTCTCATCGGAGAAGAAAGTTGTCCCTAGTAGAGTTGTCATTTTGTTTACAAAAACAAAAAGTTTATAACAAACTTACAAAAAGAATACAAAAGTACAATTGAATTCGAGGAAGTACAACTATAGGAATCTGATCAGAAGACGATCATTTTATCCCTTGGACTATATGAACTTGAAGACTAGAGCCTTTGGAGAATGCAATAGCAATTTTGCAAGAGTACTTGATCTCTGTGATGCATTGATAATGATTGGAAACTCTATTTATAGAGTTCTGGAAATAACTGTTTTAGCAGTTATTCTGATGTGCGCAAGGCTGAACTGCGCCACTTTGGGTTATGCCAACCTTATGTTGTGCCAACTTCCATTCAGTTACACAATCGTGTACTAACTATATTTAGACGCTTGGCATTATGTGATTGAGATGTGCATGGTTGTGTACAGAATAGTGGACATATTTTGAGAGATTAGTGGCATGTGCGCCACGTCATACTGCTTTAGAATGTAAGTTGTCTCAACTTTATCAGGTTGCACGAGCTTCAGTCAACAAGTCAAGCTGCGCCTGATTGGGTTGCGCCTAAACACAACTCAGTGTATAGACATGTGGCAGCATTTGAATGGATGAGGAGAATTTTACTCAGATTGCATCTAGGCACTGTAGAAGCATGGAATTTCACAACCAGAAAGCCCATGCGCCAGACACTACATGCGCCAAGACTCACACAGAACACTTCACAGCAAAGTCAATAACCATGGACATCTGAAGAAGGACTTTTTATTTATATATAAAAGTCTATTACATGTCTAAAAAAGGTTGTACAAAGGAGAATTTCTACAAAAGAAAGATCCTAAGTCTACAGCCAGCGGCCACCATGCGCCTCCAGTTAGGCGCAGCAGTCATCATGCGCTGCCAGTCACCATGCGATGTCAGTCAGGCGCAGCAGACATCATGCGCCTCCAACCAGGAGCATCCCACCATATCTTCAGCAGCTCAGTCATGTACATCCAGCTCAGTTGTGTGCATCCCTTCAGCAGCCCAGCTATGTGCATCCCTTCAGCCAAATTCTTCCAGCCAGGCTCACCTGGCCGAGCAGAGCCCAGTTATGTGCCGCTCTTCCAGCCAGGCTCACCTGATAAGTGCTTCGCCAAGCAAAGCATTTAACCCTCTGGCTGGAACCAAGGAAGAGAAGAGCACCGCAAATGCTGTGGCCAGGGGAGGCTTCGAAAGAGCCTCCAAAGCCGAAGGAAGACCGTGATCGAAACCGCGGCTAAAGGAGCAGCTTTCAACACGATCAAAGTGGGGAAACCCCACTTTGAAGGAAGAGAGAGCCTAGCACCGCCATTCCGATCTACGGCTCTTCCGGAATAACGGGGACAAGGCCCGAGCATCCCTATCTTTGGATGCAACAGGCACCTTCCGCCTGCCTCGGAAGCCCTCGACTCCGTCTTTTGGATGTAACAGTCACCTTCAAGAGCATCGAAGACAACATAGCGTCTCATCTTCACCCTCGGGAGTACTTCGTCAACAGAATGCACCCGCATGTTCAAGTTCATGTTGGAAGAACGTGAGGGAATGAGAAGCAGATCTTCTCTCCATGCCACTATTTATAGGCCGGGCAGATCAAACCCACGCGCCAAGTGGATGGCCCTCCGAATTCCGTGCAATGAATTTACATTAAATGGATGAACCGGACGCCTCGAATTCAGCCAAACGGCTATTTATGGCACTCGAAGAGCGAGACAGCCGCATCATTAAAAGACATATCCGATGCGCCAGCCAGACAGCGCATCGAACGGACGCGCCCTTCGGCATCAGGAGCATCACACAGACGCGCCCTGCAGTACTCGGCGCATTACAGAGGGTGCGCCCTCACACATCTCCATACCGAGTGGAACGCCAACCGACGCGTCCACTCAGCTGTCCATCGAACGTCACCAACATTAAATGCTGAACTGACAGAGTTGGCAGCACGCCTCCCAAAGTTTGAACAGTTGACAGCTTTATTCAGAAAACGAAGCGTCGACAACGTCAGCATCATCATGACTTTATTTCCACGGCTACTGCCACGTGGCCACTCCACCATCAGCATGCGCCTCTACGGCCATGCGTCCAAATCAGCATGCACCTCAAAAGCCATGCGCCTCAGACTGCTCTCTGATCCCGAAAGACAGAAGGAAAGTCGCCTGCATGCGCCTCAAAAGCCATGCGCCCCAAATGGTTGTAACTCCTAAAGGTTATGAGCCGTAGCCTCCTCCTGCGCCCAATCCAAGGCGCAGCTCACCAGATCACTTCTCTCCACCAAATCCGAGATCTTCGAACCATGAGTCGATGACACGTGTCTTTTGACTCAACTCATCCAAGATTTCAGCAACGGAAAGATCTTCTCTCTGCTACGTGCCGGCTCACAACAGCAGTATGAAGAGTTCTCCCCCTCGATCAGGGTGCAGCATTCGTCTGCCTCCATCAGCAACCTCCACGTGGCGTCCCCACACCGGCGCATCCTGCATGCGCGCATGAGCAGCCAGTCTGTAAAACTATAAATAGAAGGATCATCTCCTTCACACACAAACAGAGACTTAGAACACACAAGACTCAAAAAGAATCCACAACAGAGAATCACCGAGAGGCAGTTCTAGACACTCAACGTCTTTCTCCTCTCAGCAAGCTCCAGCACCCAGAGCAATCAACACCTTCAGAGAACCGATAACCGTCGTCAGCCGGTCAACGGAGTCAACGCATTACCACTCGCTCCATTGGCACTAAGGACCCAGCTTAAACAAAAGTGTACTCCTAGGACTACATCTAAGTCCTATATTGTATCACTGTTCTGTTTGTATTAAGATTTCAATCAAAACAATTTTAATGGCAAACAAGCTGGCGACTCTGCTGTGGACTTCTTTCTCCTCTACCGAGAATGTTGTGTCACAGGCCGACGACGTGAAGGTGGGCTCCTCCCACAAGACGCTGGTAGTGCGCCTCAATCAACAGGCGTACGAGGAGTTCATTTCTGAAGGAAGTGCGAGTCCTTCGAAGCGGCTGTCGAAGCCGAAGAAGACCCGCGCAGCCTGGGTGCGCAAAGTCGACGCCTTGGGCACCACCGTTGAAGGGGATACGCCCGTCCAGCCTTTCCTTCCTGCTGACGTCCTCAGCAGTCAAGGTGCGCCCGCCGATGCAGCGTATCTCTCGGGGAAGCGTGCGGCTGACCACGTTCCCCAGCCATCTTACTCTCAGGCGAGGAAGATACGTCGACGGAGCAGGGGCGCAGCCAATGCCCCGCGCATCACTTCTGATGCGCCACAAAGAGCCTCTGTCTTTGACAGACTCACTCGCTGTAATGGCGAGGAGAATTTGGATGCTGAGTACTATGCGCCCCAGCGGGCTGGTACGAAGAAATCCAAGGCGGCACGGGCCATGCGCCACAAACGTGCTATGCCAGCAGCCGACCAGAGGCACGTGCTTACAATCACGCGCGCTGCCGATGGCAAGCTGTACAAGGTTGACTCAAGTGCTTCTGCACCGACAACGAGTCGATCTTCAAAGTCCTCATCTCGCTTGGGCGCATTCACTGCGTGCACAACCAAGCAGAGAGAGGCAAACTCAGTGGTCTTGAACTCCCGTGCCTCCTCTGGTTGTGCATTTGAGGTCCGTTCAAGTCACTTCAAATGCTGTGGTTCCCCCACTACTGATCGTGATGCCTGCTTGGTATTAGATCAGGGGGCGCAGCACTCACCCGACCACCCCAGCGCTTGGCCCTGCCATGCGCCTGAGAGGGGTGTGAGGGTAGCACTCTCCTCCAATGACTTGCGCAACGTGATCACTCACAAGCGCCGGTCAGGAGAGCTGACCAATAAGCAAGATGCGCCTCTCGCGGGGCACACTTGTGCAGTGGTCACCATCAACTGCTGTTGTAAGACGGCAGTACCGCCAAAGCAGTCGGTCTTCCAACGGCTACAATCATCGACACCCCTCCGACATCGCCTTGGGACGAAGGTGTCAGCAGAAGAGGAGCTAAAGGTTGCTTCATGCAACGTGATCTCCAACTCCTCATCTGTCCGGAAGACGACTGCCAATTCCTCGTCTTCATCCAAAAGCCAGCCGAGGAAAACCAAGGCAGCTGTCACGACCTCTGGAGTGTTCGAAGGCACTCGGTCGAGGAAGAAGTTCTTGGAGGAAGCTGGGGGTAGCTAGACCCTTGTCGAGCCTCCTTCCGAAGACGAAGATGTCCAAAGCACAGCTACGGCGGATCTTCGTCAAGGCGAAGATGGCCTCCCTGAAGCCCCTCAAAATGACGATGTCCTCCAGGACACCGCCGGGGGTAGTGCTGGAAACGAAGAGGCCCTTCAAGACAGAGCTGAGGGCAGTCAGGCCCTTGCAGATGCGCCTGTCGAAGACGAACTCCAGAATGTGGCTGGGGGTGGCCAAACACCAGGAGAAGTGACTCCCCCACATGAGAGCGAGGCTGAGAGCGAAGCCTCAACTAATCCATCCACTTCCGGCCGTGTCATGACAGTATACATGACCGGGGGTGATCTTGAGACTGATGCGCCGCCACAGGACATTGTCCAGCGCATAGACTCGCTAGAGGGAGGACTCAAAACCCTCTCTGCCTTAATGCAAGTGCTGACTCAAGCAGTGTTTGAGATGCGGTCGGCCTTGATCAGGATACCTTCAAATGGTCCCGACCCAGGAGCCAATGGAGAGTCGAGTGTGCCCCTCCAACGGACACCCTCAGATACAGAAGCACCCCGGACGTCGGAGCCCTCAAACGCTCCACTCCAGGTGGTACCTCCTTCTCCGACTCCTAGCTCCACGGAGGACGTGGTCGAAATGATCAAAGATCTGCGGGAGCGCTTCGAGTCCAAGAACAGGCAGGAGGAGCGCCAGAAGATGGGCATTCCCCAGCCTTATCCCCTTGAGTGGAACAAGGTGGTTTATCCCCCAAAGTATAAACCACAAACACTCACGCCGTATGACGGGAAGGACTCTCCACGACGGTACCTGATGTACTTCCAGTCGTAGACAGGGCATCTTCCGAAGGAGGACGCGCTCCTCACCAGCATCTTTGTTGGGGCCCTGAAAGGGGTGGCGTATGACTGGTACTGCAGCCTCCCCGATAATTCTATATCGTCCTTCGACGGCCTGACACGCCTCTTCCTCGACCGCTTCTACGACGGTGGGAAGGACATGACGATGGCGTCTCTCATTGAGATACGCCAGAAGGACAAGGAAACGGTTCGGGCATTCATCGAACGCTTCCGTCAGGCCTGCTTCAGGCTACCGCCAGGCATGCCAGAGCATGCGCTTCTCTCCGCTTGCAGTATGAACATGCTGCCTGCAGTAAAGCTCTGGCTTAACTCTACTCCCCCTCCCGACTGGAGCTCCCTAATCATCGAAGCTGAAGCTGCAGAGAAGAAGGCGGCCAATGCACGTCTTCTGGGTGTTAGCTTCCCCGCCTTTGACGATAAGGGGAAAAAGTCCGCAATCAACAACTCCGGACGAGAAACAAAGGGGAAACAGGCATTGACTGTTAATGCCTCGAAGGGCGCATCTGCGCCTACTCAAAAGCCTCCACTGGCATCGAGACCCAAGGAGGTTTATTCGTTCAATGATGACGACACCCTGCAACTCTTTGAGATACTGAAGCAGGGTGACAAGATCAAGCTTCCGGACCCGAAGCGGCCCGATGAAGTCGGGAAAGTGGACAACCCGAGGTACTGTCACTACCATCGGTTTGTCGGACACCCGACTAAAGACTGCTACGTCCTCAAAATTACATCCAGCGCATGATCAATGCGGATGTAATCTCCGTCGACTATGAAGAGAAGACGGTGTCAGCTAATGTGGTGTCACTTCAGTTCGGCACCTTGCCGCCGACTACCACACAAGATGGCGTCGTCCCCATCCCTAAGGCGACAATGGAGGTGGTGAACTTGCCACCCACCCGTGACAATGTGAGTGGACTTGTCCCACTCACCACATCTCGAGGAGAGGTCCTCTGGGTTCACCCCGACCTCGTCTCCGAGGTAACTCAACCGGAGGTACGCCCTACCTCCAAAGCAAAAGGCAGGAAGATCAAGTCTTGCCGCACGGTCTCTTCTTCAACGGAAGAGGCGCTTCCTGTGCAGACGCGTGCACAACAAAACTCCCAGCCCGGTGAAGCTGCCGCCGAAGTGGTGCCTCCTTGCACTATCCCTGAGGAGGGTCCATCCAAGCCCTCAGCAGCCAATAAACAAAAGCAAGTGGAGGCCCGTTTCGACAGACCTCTGCGGAAAGAAAATGCTTCGGGGCTAGCCAAGCCCCACAATTTTGACATCCTGGCGCAACTGGCCAGTACTCCTGCACGCTTGTCTTTGTTCGAGCTCCTGCGTCTCTCTAAGGACTCCCGAGAAGCTCTCTGCGAAGCTCTGAAGGATGCCGAATCCTTTCTCAGTCAAGTCAAGCAGCCTGAAGACCTCCCAACTACTTGTGCACACTGTCATTGTGCGGATGAAGTTATCCCAAACATAACCTTCACCCAACAAGACATGCTGCTCAAGCATCACCGACATAACCGACCATTGTATTACACAGGGTACATCGGTTCGGTAAAGGTGAGCAGGATTCAGATCGATCCGGGGTCTTCCCTAAGCATCATTCCAAAGGCGCTGCTATCAAAGCTGGGGATCCCAATGTACCGGCTGGTGCCCTCCAATACGACCATCAGTGGCTTCAACGCTAGCAAGAGCGAGCCACTGGGCAAGATCCGGTTGAAATGTCACATCGGCAGCCTCAAAACTGAGGTGACTTGTTATGTGGTGGATGCTGAGGTCAACTACAACATCTTACTCGGACGACCATGGTTACATGAGTACATGGTGGTGCCCTCCACGCTCCACCAATGCATGAAATATGTATCCACCAACGGCGTCATCCGGACGGAGTTTGCAGATATCGATCCCTTCAAAGGGATTGAGGCCTACTTCACCGATTCTGACTTGTACAAGCCCATTGACGAGGAGGAAGCCAATGACGCTGATGATCAGGCAGAGACGGCAACAGAGCCAGACATAGAGCCCGAAATGACTCCCGACGCCCCCTTGAAAATCTGATTGAAGGGCAAGCCTCCCCAGAAGGCGCCTCCATTGAGCATCAAGCTATCAGGGAAAGCACCGACTCACGAAGCTCCCCTGAAGATACGCCTCAAGGGAAAGCCACCTCAAACAGCGGCTTCCCTGGTGGTAAAATTACAAGGGAAGGCGCCACTCATCGGAGGCGCAACCGAGGCACCTCTCAAGGTGCGTCTTAAAGGCAGGCCGCCGCAGTCATCCAAGGTGCCGGAGAGGGCTCACATAACCCTCTCAGACCCCAAATTCAGTGCGGTGGAGGACTCTCCTGATCCGGCCCCAGTGCTTACAGATGAGGAGCTTGGCGAATATATCTCCGCTGATGTAGACGCACCCTTCTTCGACAATGTAATCCCACGGGATAAAATCTCGTACTTTATCAATAATAGAGTGTCTTTCAATTATTCTTGTCTTCCACACTGGAATGCCATGTATACATTAGACAACGCTCTACGGTCGTTGCAAACACAAGTAACGACCGTCTACCATAATCAAATAGTCCCGTCTCAAGGAGTCTTCATAGTCCCTCCACGGAGCCGAGACCAAGGCACCATCATCTCTGGCAAAATCGAGCGTCGGCGGGACCTCCCGTCAATCGAGCCCGAACCTGATACCGGCAGAGTACAAGTCTATCGGTACACAGATGCGGCTAAGCACATCATCCAAAAGATGGGCTACGACCTAAAAAGCAACAAAGGCTTAAACTACGGCAAGGGTCGGCATCTCCCTGTCCGGCTTTCGATGCCCAATGGAAAGCCACAGGATTACTATAATCGGACTCGACGGGGGTTAGGCTATGTCACGCCGCCATCAACTCCAGAGAGTTCAGACGCAGAAGACATAGAACATTCCCACTCGTCTGAAGCATCGACGTGGGATTCCGATACCAGTATCGGATCAGTCTTCAGGAAAGTGCTATCAGCTAACATGACATCGGCGCAACCTCAGAAAGATGAAGGCGAAGACCAACCGCCGGAACCCTTCGAAGAGGAACCCTGGGCTCAGCGCCTAGGAGAACAATGGGAGTCTCGTTTTGAGTTACGAGAACCTCCCACCGAAGACGAAGTCGAGCAGATCGACCTCGGGGATGGGTCTTCTTCTAAACCCATCTTCATCAGCAAAAGCTTGGAAGGAGAAGACCGAGAATCTTTAGTCCAACTGGCTAAAGAGTATATTGACGTCTTCGCCTGGAGCTACGAAGACATGCCGGGTCTCGATCCACAGATCGCGATGCATAGGTTAAACATCCTACCAGATGCCAAACCTATCAAACAACAACAGCGACGCTTCCGCCCGGACATCATGAATGCCATCGATCAGGAGGTGGACAAGCTCTTGACCAGTGGCTTCATCCGTGAGAAAAAACACCCGGACTGGGTAGCCAACGTCGTCCCTGTCACCAAGAAGAACGGGAAGATACGAGTCTGTATCGACTTCAGGGATCTCAACTCTGCTTGCCCGAAGGATGAATTCCCGCTCCCAATCACCGATGTAATGATCGACAACACATGTGGCTTTGAACGCATGTCCTTCATGGACGGGTATTCAGGCTACAATCAAATCAAGATGTTCTCCGATGACGCAAAACACACGTCATTCAGGAATCCGAAAGGTGTTTTCTGCTACACAGTAATGCCTTTCGGCTTGAAGAATGCCGGTGCAATATACCAACGAGCGATGAGTACTATCTTCCGTCAACATCTTCGCAAGACAGTTGAGTGCTATGTTGATGACATCGCAGTCAAGAGCCGCCTCAAAAGAGATCACCTACAGGACCTGAGGACGGTCTTTGATCTCATGCGGGCACATCAACTCAAAATGAACCCCGCTAAATCCTTCCTGGGGGTTTCTAGCGACAAATTCTTGGGCTTTGTCATCACGGCAAAAGGCATTCATGTCGATCCCGAGAAGACTAAAGCCATCCTCAACATGGACCCTCCGAAGAATCTTCGAGAACTTCGGGGCTTACAGGGACGTCTGGCATACATCCGGAGGTTCATAGCAAACCTCTCCGGTAAATGTCAACCCTTTACTCAGCTCATGAAGAAGGGAGTCTCTTACGTCTGGACAGAGGAGTGCCAAAAGGCTTTCGACGACATCAAGGCTTACTTGACAAGCCCGCCAGTCCTAGTGGCACCTGTCGCCGGCAAACCATTCCTCCTCTACGTCCGTGCCATGGATCATTCCCTCGGCGCTTTACTGGCTCAAAACAGCGATGCAGGCTACGAGCAAGCAATCTACTACCTCAGTCGAACACTCATCGGGGCCGAACACCGGTACAACCCCGTTGAAAAGGAGTGCTTGGCTTTGGTGTTTGCCATTCAGAAGACTCGTCATTACGTCTCGGGCCAGACAATTCACGTCATCTCCCGAGTCAATCCACTCAGAGTTCTCATGACGAAGCCAGGGTCATTAAACTCCCGGCTGGCTACATGGGCGATCCTACTAACGCCATACAACATGGTGTTTGTTCCGCAGAAGGCAGTCAAGGGTCAGGCTCTGGCTGACTTTTTAGCTGCACACCCCATCCCAGAATCTTCAAAACTCTATGAAGACATCCCGGATGAAGTCCAAGAATCAAACGTCACTGAAGGAAGTCCCGTTTGGCGGATGTTCTTCGATGGCGCTTCAAGAACGGGCCCCAACGGCCAAATCATCGCAGGAGTGGGGGTAGTCTTGGTCTCCCCCGATCAGCTGGTCATCCAGCGCGCATACTCTCTTTCGAAGCTGTGCTCCAACAATGTTGCTGAGTACAACGCACTCGTCATGGGACTCCAGCTAGCACAACAGCTGGGGGTAGATCATCTGGAAGCCTACGGCGACTCAAAACTCGTCGTAAACCAAATTCGGGGGCAATACGAAGTTCGCCATGAAGATTTGATCCCTTACCATGAAGTTGCATTGAACATCATTTCAATCTTCACTGGGTTCTTCATCGAACATGTACCCCGTCTACAAAACTTGGAGGCTGACGCTCTGGCTGGCCTCGCAGCCTCATTGGCCGCGCCCCTTGGGACTCAACACTATGTCACGGTAACTGGCCGAGACTTGATTTGTCCCAGAAACAACCTATGTTTGCAGATGGCTCATGCCGTGCCAACGAACACCGATGTTAATGTCCGAGACTGGAGATTCCCGTTCATCGACTTCGCCATCTACGGAATCCTTCCGGAAGACCCGAAGGAAGCCGTCTCAGTCAGGAGACGCTCTCTTCGATTCTACTACGATACAGCCACTAAAACGATGTACCGACGCTCCTTCGACGGGCTTCTCCTTCGATGCCTGTCTAATGAAGAAGCGGCCGAAGCTCTTCGAGAAGCTCATGACGGAACTTGCGGAGCTCACCAACCAGGTCCTAAGTTGCAAGATCGACTGCGACGTATGGGCTACTACTGGCCAACCATGGTCGCCGACGCAGTGGAATATGCTAAGAAGTGCCATGCATGCCAACTTCATGCAGACTTCATACATACACCGTCTGAACCTCTACATCCTACAGTCGCCTCCTGGCCATTCGAAGCCTGGGGCATGGACATTGTAGGACCAATCACCCCTCCTTCATCAATAGGACATCGTTTCATCCTGGCCATCACCGATTACTTCTCCAAATGGGCGGAAGCAGTCCCACTAGCGGAAGTAAAAAGCTCCAGGGTGGTCAGCTTTATCAAACACCATGTCATTTACCGTTTCGGAGTACCCAGGCGAATCATTCATGACAATGGTCCCCAGTTCATCAGCCACATTTTCAGCAGGTTCTGTGACAAGAATTGCATTCAAAATGTGGCCTCAACCGCCTACAATCCGGCAGCAAACGGATTGGCCGAGGTGTTCAACAAAACTATCGTCAGGCTACTCAAAAAGGCCGTGTCATCCAACAAACGCGACTGGGACGAAAAGCTTGGCGAATGCCTTTGGGCCTACCGCACAACGGTACGGACCCCAACAGGCAACACTCCATTCTCCCTGGTCTACGGAAGCGAAGCAGTACTGTCTCTCGAGATACAGATACCTTCGCTCCGCGTGGCAATCACAAACGATCTCACAGAAGAAGACAATCAATGTCGTCGTCTGCGGGAACTGGAGGCACTTGACGAAAAGCGTCTCCTAGCTCAACAACGCATCGAACTTTACCAAGCCCGTATATCACAGGCTTTCAACAAGAAGGTCAAGCAAAGAACTTTCCAAGTTGGTGACCTGGTTTTAGCAGTCAGAAGGCCAATGGTGTTAACTCACAAGACACCAGGGAAGTTCGAGCCCAAATGGGAAGGACCCTTCATCATTGAGACGGTATACTCAAACGGTGCTTACCGCCTCGCCAAACCCAATGGGGACTTGTTCATGATGCCCATCAACGGCAAGTTCCTAAAGAAGTACTATTCTTGACATCCTCCAAGACATGTATTTTCCCAAACAACCTCTTTTCACAAAATCAAACGCTTCCGGAACCCAGCTGTTCCGTGGCATCCTTCCGTAGAAAGATAACCACGTCCACATTACCTCTGAGTTGTCTCTCTACATCCTACAAAGCGGAACCTTACATTTTCGTGAGCTTACGCTATCCTTCATGTTTACCACGTCCACATTACCTCTGAGTAAACATCCCGTACAAACAACTCCTGTGTTGTCGTACATTGATCGCAGAACTTCTACGTCCACATTACCTCTGAGTTGCTCAGCGTATCCCCCAGGATCATTCCTGCCACGTCCATAAATACCTCTGAGTAGGAAGATTCTATCATTTGAACCTAATGATTGCCATGTCCACATTACCTCTGAGCAAACATGTTGGTTCCTTCAAACTTATTATCTGTACCTAAAAACCAAGGTGCGCAAAAGATAATAGGTCCACGTAAATCATCAAGTTCATGAGATCAAAAAATGAACACATCACATAAAAAAAGAGATAGTGTATTTCTTTATTTTTCAAAGAAGGGAGTACAGAAATACGCTATTTCCCCAGCAAGAGTTGCAAAAACACATAAAAAGAAGAGAAACTACAGTCCCCGATCCTCTCCAGGGTAGGATGAGAGCTCTCTGACTCGACGTCTCAGGTCGGCAGTGCGAGTTTCCACAGTCGCCTGGACTCGCAGCTCGGCTTCTTGACGCATTAATCCGACAGCCTCAGCAGAAGTTTTACTCTCATACTTCTCATCAAGCTGTCGTCGCTGCTGAGCCAAAGCAAGGGTCCGCTGAGTAAGAGTCGCTTCCTCCTGCTTGAATGCCACGTGTTCAGCCAGGACACGATCAGCTTCTAGTTGAAGTTGGGCCCGCTGGTCTTCAAGACGGCGCATCTGAGCATCAACCTCTGCGATGTTAGCGTCCACCGCAGCCGGCTTCTCCGTCGTCTTCTCCATAGATTGAGACAACTGCTCCGCTGCAGCCTCAGTCCCAGCCACTTCACGCTCCCAACTGCTCACATCGGCTCGATGGGAAGCCTCGATTTCAGCCATCAACTTCCCTATCTCTGCATCTATCAAGACAGAGAGGTCATTTCGTTGGATGCGCTGCAGTTCCGCGAGCCGCTCGTCCAGCTCAATCACCGAAACCTCCAGAATTTCGGCCATATGGTCATGGCCTTGGTGAACGCGGATCAGCTCGATACAAGGCATTGCCAAAGCTTTTGCTGTCGCAAAGCTCCCCTTGGCATCCATCACTGCAGATACACCTTTCTCCAGCATTTTGTACACTCCCTCGACGAGGAACTTCACATACTCGTCGGCATCCGCCAGCACCTGCGGCGTCATAGCAGGAGTTGGGGGAGCTACTACAATTTGTGGACCGGAGGAAGATCCGCCAACCTCGATCTGAGAGGTTTCAACCTCAGCAGCAATAGGCTCTTCATCAACAGGGCCCAGACTGCTAGCCCGAGGAGCCGAAGGAACAGAAGGAGCCGGCACATGCGTCGTGATAGTACCCCAAGTGGAAGAAGCAACAGAGGGTTCCACACCCTTACCCTTCTCAAGCCCGGAGAAATCACCGACGTCAACGGCCACCTCTTCTACCCCCGACGTTCTATCAGCATCAGCTACCTCCCCCGGCAAAACGGGGAGATCAACATTTATCTCCTGGCCAGCCCCAGGAGACAAGACCGGCAGAAGGGTCTCATTCTTCTCAAGTCCCTCTACAGGGACAGAATCTGTCGCTACCGCCTGATCGGTAGCCATCTCTATGTCCATGGTTGAAGCCAAGGAAGGATTTGGCAATGATTCAGCCAACCTCCCTTCATCATGACCAGGAGGGGAATCAACCCTCTCCTCTATCCTCACTGCTTCTGCTGCCCCGTAACGGACCCTTGCAACGCTGGAGGGACGTCACCAGAAGGCGACGAACTCTAATCCACTTCATCATCAGGATGCCTCGAGTCTGTACGACCCTCAGCGTCCAAGGCCTCCACGGCAGATGGTACTATCCCAGAAGTTGTTGCGACTTCAAAGTCAGGAGATACTAAAACCTCCGCGGGAACATCTTCGGGACCCTCCTTCACAGGAGACATCATCATTGGTGGAATGCGCTTCTCAGAAGAGCCTGCCACCTCCTTCGGCTTACTGGTGCCCGGTTTCGAAGCACGAGACTTCTTCTTCAATCCCTACAAGAAGAAGAACATAAGTCGCCACAATGACATAAAAAACTGGAATTATGAAACACTCCTTACCTCAGCGGGAGCCGATCCCGTTGGCGTTACAAGTGGCACTTCCGTAATCTTCGGGGTCGACGTCCTTCTCGACCTTTTCGGTACAGAAGAACCAGCTTCTGGGTCAGCCCGCCTTTTTCCGACAGACGGGTCTCTCACTGGTGCCACAGCAGCAGCCCGATACCCCGCCAATTCTGGCGGACGATATGACCGAGCTGCCACCAATATATTTGTTGTTGCCTCCAACTGGGTTCCAATGATGAAACTAGTCTCCCTGTCATAACCAGGAGACATAGTATTCATAGTGCAATACAGCTTGGCGGCCGGATATAAGATCGGCGGCCGAGGATTGCGAACTGGTGTGGTAAACTTAACGCTAGTGCATCCAGCGTTATGATACTGCCAGCCCCGGGCTCCATCCAGCAAACTCCCGATGAAGCCTAGATTGCTACTGGGATTCCGTAGCATTAGCTGAGTGTAGCCAAATTGACGAGCAAATCGGCTTGGCAAGTACGGTTCCAGATAGCATCTGTTCTGATTGCGGTAGACTAGGTGCGAAGGCCGGATACTCTGCAACCAACGAAAACTCCATTTCGGCAAAGTAACCGCATCCTCGCCAGAATCAACCAAATCCTGGTCGGCCTCGAAATTCTTGAAGATCGGGCCAACCTTCACGATTTCCTACCCCTGAAGGAAGGACAAAACCCTCCTACAAACGGGGACGCCAGTGTAAGACCACTTCCTCTTGTAGAAGCGGCGAATGAAGGCATCTCCTTCAACATGGTCCTCTTTAGGGCCAGGACTCATCACATTCGGATGATGTAAGATCAGCCACCCCATAAGATAATGGAAAGGCAGCTCGGCCCGGGGAAAGTTGTCATTATTACCTTTCTCGTGGATCACATCATTAGCAAAAGACCTCAAACCGCGCAACAGGTTGCACACCATCGCGGGAAGGAGAGCTAAAGGTCGTCCAAAGGCCAACTTTACTGCAGGCAAAATGAGATTCCGATGTACCCTCTCAACGGCACTGGATCCCCCTGCAAATATGCAATCCCGGAGCCATATCATCAAGTAGGCCGTCAATACTGCCTTAGATGACATCCGGTGCGCGCAGTGCCAGAAACAGCTGTACGTATCCTTGCCGCTCTCATTGGAGTGTGGGGTCCTCTCGTCCAGCCGGGTTATTTCAGAACTCACTTCCGCGGGGTTCAAGCCCTGCGGAGTCGCAAATCGGATCCTCGAAGGATCCGCCAAATCCTGCCTGAAGACATAGTCCCTCCAAGCAGTCACGTGAGGCTGGGTCTTACCCTTGTCCCTCCGGTGCATCAGATAATGATGGCTCGTCACCTCCTTGAAAACGGCCATCATCTCCGGGTCCTTATCCTCCAAGACCTGGATCTCTTCATTTGATGGAAAATATTCCTCGTACGGTTCCGAGCCCCAAGGAAGCTTGGACACTTCGTACATCTCATGGAGGGCCAATCCCAACTCCCCCACTGGAGTAAAGAAGCTGCCAGTCTGGGCGTTGAAAAGCTCCAAGAGCGCAAGGAACATCGGCTTATTGAGGTCCACGCCTGCCTGCGTGGCCCGAATGGCGGCAGTCAGCCCTATCTCTTTAAGCTCAACTTGGAACCTGGAAAGCACCCAGGAGGTCAACTCGTCCCACTTTGGGATATAGTGACACCAACCTTCGACTCTAAAACCAGCTGTCGGATACGTGACCTTCGACGTCAGCATCCGATTTGCAAAAGTCGGGGCACTGAAGGGAAACGTGTCATTTGGGACTTCACTATAGATGCTCCCGGGACGTAAAGCTCGGTAACTGAACGAAGAACCGGTTCGTGAGGCGGTCAAGGTGTCTCGCTGGTTCGAGGTGGTGTCAATCGAAAGGGAACCCCCCAAGGCACCTCCTTGAGAAGGAGTAAGTTCCCAACCCATCCTTCTCTTCGAAGCTAGACGATAAAAGGCTGTCAGTGGCAACTGGCGGTCAACCTGCCGCATGTATAACATCATGCCCTTAGCAGCAAAGAACCAGTCTTCTCTGATCTTCAATATCTTCGCTTCGGAAGAGACTAATCTGTCGCCAAACAGAAAGGCAGGCTTTAAGAAAGTCACACCTTCAGAATCAGCAGACTTCAGTTTACCGCTCTCCATCATACTCTGGAGGAAAAGCGGCAACTGGACCTGGATTTGCAGCATCCTCTCACGAGGTTGGTCCTGAAGGATAGCATCCTTTGCAGGGTTGATCACCGCCTCATCAAAATCAACTCCCATCTGACAAAGAGAAGCGTCCAGGAGGACCTCATTCAACAAAGGGATCGTCATCGACACTGGCACAACAAAAGTGGAAGTCAGGTAAAAAGACAAAATATGTCAAGCAGACTGGCGCATCATCAGGGTATGAACCCATGCGCATCTGCTTCGGCGCATCATCAGGGCATAGGCCCATGCGCGTCAGCATGTCTCGGCGCATCATCAGGGCGTAAGCCCATGCGCGTTGGCATTGGAGCTTCGGCGCATTATCAGAGCATGAGCCCATGCGCGTCAGCAAAGGCTTCGGCGCATCTTCAGGGAACAAAACCCATGCGCGTCAGCCATTAAAACCTCGATGCATGATAAAGGTATAAACCTATGCACGTCGGCAGGATAGAACCTCGGCGTATCATCAAAGACCGAAGTCTATACGCGTCGGCAGTTAGGGCATAGGGCCCAAAGCAGAGACGAAACTCATCTGTCACCTCAGGACGAATGTCGGCAAGAGGCGCAAGAGTGATAGGTACATCCTCATCGACAGACTCCTTCGCTTTCTCCTTCCCCTTGCCGGCAGCACCGCGAGGAGTCTTGGGAGCCATTCTCTCGAGGAAGGAGAAGTTAGGGTTTTGAAGAAGAAACTCTAAAGCAGAGGCACAGAGAAGAAGAACCCTTTCTCTCTCCAACTCTTACCTATTTATAGGGCTTGGTCGCACGCATGAACAGATGACGTGTGATCTCAGCCGTCGCCTCGGGTTCTGTGCAGGGATAGCAGCAAATAAAACCAAAAGATTATCATTAATCTTTTCGGTTACCGAGGCACCATCATTATTAACTGAGATGAGCATGTACCGAACAGGCATGTGTCCAGAAATCATGCGCCCTGACCTCCATGCTTCTTATTCAAAGTATTCCAAAACTTATTCAAAAGTTTTGAAAACTTTGAAGAGGGTCTTGTAGAAGCATGGAATTTCACAACCAGAAAGCCCATGCGCCAGACACTATATGCGCCAAGACTCACACAGAACACTTCACAGCAAAGTCAATAACCATGGACATCTGAAGAAGGACTTTTTATTTATATATAAAAGTCTATTACATGTCTAGAAAAGGTTGTACAAAGGAGAATTTCTACAAAGGAAAGATCCTAAGTCTACAGCCAGCGGCCACCATGCGCCTCCAGTTAGGCGCAGCAGTCATCATGCGCTGCCAGTCACCATGCGCTGTCAGTCCGGTGCAGCAGACATCATGCGCCTCCAACCAGGCGCATCCCACCATATCTTCAGCAGCTCAGTCATGTACATCCAGCTCAGTTGTGTGCATCCCTTCAGCAGCCCAGCTATGTGCATCCCTTCAGCCAAATTCTTCCAGCCAGGCTCACCTGGCCGAGCAGAGCCCAGTTATGTGCCGCTCTTCCAGCCAGGCTCACCTGATAAGTGCTTCGCCAAGCAAAGCATTTAACCCTCTGGCTGGAACCAAGGAAGAGAAGAGCACCGCAAATGCTGTGGCCAAGGGAGTCTTCGAAAGAGCCTCCAAAGCCGAAGGAAGACCGTGATCGAAACCGCGGCTAAAGGAGCAGCTTTCAACACGATCAAAGTGGGGAAACCCCACTTTGAAGGAAGAGAGAGCCTAGCACCGCCATTCCGATCTACGGCTCTTCCAGAATAATGGGGACAAGGCCCGAGCATCCCTATCTTTGGATGCAACAGGCACCTTCCGCCTGCCTCGGAAGCCCTCGACTCCGTCTTTTGGATGTAACAGTCACCTTCAAGAGCATCGAAGACAACACAGCGTCTCATCTTCACCCTCGGGAGCACTTCGTCAACAGAATGCACCCGTATGTTCAAGTTCATGTTGGAAGAACGTGAGGGAATGAGAAGCAAATCTTCTCTCCATGCCACTATTTATAGGCCGGGCAGATCAAACCCATGCGCCAAGTGGATGGCCCTCCGAATTCCGTGCAATGAATTTACATTAAATGGATGAACCGGACGCCTCGAATTCAGCCAAACGGCTATTTATGGCACTCGAAGAGCGAGACAGCCGCATCATTAAAAGACATGTCCGATGCGCCAGCTAGACAGCGCATCACACGGACGTGCCCTTCGGCATCAGGTGCATCACACATACGCGCCCTGCAGTACTCGGCGCATTACAGAGGGTGCACCCTCACACATCTCCATACCGAATGGAACGCCAACCGACGCGCCCACTCAGCTGTCCATCGAACGTCACCAACATTAAATGCTGAACTGACAGAGTTGGCAGCACGCCTCCCAAAGTTTGAACAGTTGACAGCTTTATTCAGAAAACGAAGCGTCGGCAACGTCAGCATCATCATGACTTTATTTCCACGGCTACTGCCACGTGGCCACTCCACCATCAGCATGCGCCTCTACGGCCATGCGTCCAAATCAGCATGCGCCTCAAAAGCCATACGCCTCAGACTGCTCTCTGATCCCGAAAGACAGAAGGAAAGTCGCCTGCATGCGCCTCAAAAGCCATGCGCCCCAAATGGTTTGTAACTCCTGAAGGTTATGAGCTGCAGCCTCCTCCTGCGCCCAATCCAAGGCGCAGCTCACCAGATCACTTCTCTCCACCAAATCCGAGATCTTCGAACCATGAGTCGATGACACGTGTCTTTTGACTCAACTCATCCAAGATTTTAGCAACGGAAAGATCTTCTCTCTGCTACGTGCCGGCTCATAACAGCAGTATGAAGAGTTCTCCCCCTCGATCAGGGCGCAGCATCCGTGTGCCTCCATCAGCAACCTCCACGTGGCGTCCCCACACCGGCGTATCCTGCATGCGCGCATGAGCAGCCAGTCTGTAAAACTATAAATAGAAGGATCATCTCCTTCACACACAGACAGAGACTCAGAACACACAAGACTCAAAAAGAATCCACAACAGAGAATCACCGAGAGGCAGTTCTAGACACTCAACGTCTTCCTCCTCTCAGCAAGCTCCAGCACCTAGAGCAATCAACACCTTCAGAGAACCGATAACCGTCGTCAGCCGGTCAACGGAGTCAACGTATTACCACTCGCTCCATTGGCACTAAGGACCCAGCTTAAACAAAAGTGTACTCCTAGGACTACATCTAAGTCCTATATTGTATCACTGTTCTGTTTGTATTAAGATTTCAATCAAAACAATTTTAATGGCAAACAGGCGCAACTAAGGAATTTATTCAGATTGTGCCTAGGCGTAACATACAGGATGTGCAGGACAGCTGTCAATCAAATCTTCTCGAGCGGCATGCTTTGAGGGATCCGAAGAGATTTTCTTCGTTTCTTGTGCTGTCAGTTGTCAGTGCTGTCAAGCAATGATAGAAATTAATGTCAGATGCCACGTAGGCTTGGGTACAATGTGATTTGGGTGCAGTCTGATATCAGGTGCAATCTAATCATGGTGCAGTTCGATCTCTGAGCTTCAAAACAGTGGTGCAACTTGATTGCTGGGGTGCATCTTGATTGTTGGGCAATAAAAACATGGTGCAACTTAATTTACCACTAAGAAAAAGTTCGTCCCGAAACTTAAGAACAAGGGTCTGACCTTAAATTAGGCAAACAACGAAGGGTACTTCTTCCTTCATCTCCGTCTCCATTTCCCACATCGACTCTTCAATTAAATGGTTCCGCCGAAGCACGCGGACCAAGTACATCGATCAATTTCGTAATGCCTTCTCCTTACGGTCCAAAATTTGGATAGGCTCCTCCGAGTAAGACAAGTCAGTACGTAGCTCCAACAGATCGAAGCTAACCACGTGACTTAGATCGTGCACATATTTTCGAAGTTATGAAACGTGGAAAATATTGTGCACATCAGCCAAGACAGGTGGTAGTACGTTCCGATAAGCAACCGTTACAACTCGCTCGATGATCTCGAAAGGGCCTATAAATCTCGGGCTCAATTTGCCTTTAACGTCGAACTGCATCACGCCACGCATGGGCGTTACTTTCAAAAACACATGGTCTCCGACCAAAAATTCTAGCGGTGGTTGACGAAGATTTTTGTAGCTCTTTTGTCCACATTGCGCGATACGGAGTCTATCTTGGATTAAGCAGACCTTTTTGACGGCCTGCTCACCAGTTTCGGTCTGAACACTTGTCGCTTTTCGACTTCATCCCAGCATATTGGACAACGACACTTCCTCCCGTAGAGCACTACATATGGAGCCATTTGAATGCTCGACTGATAACTGTTGTTATACGCAAAATCTGTAAGCGGTAAATGCATATCCCAAGTAGTCTTTAGATCGATCGTACACGAACACAACATATTCTCTATGATTTGATTCACCCTCTCTGTCTGACCATCTGTCTAGAGGTGGTATGCAGAACTAAGATTTAGTTTGGTCCCCATCGCCGCTTGCAGGCTCGTCCAGAAATGCGATAGGAATCGCCCGTCTCTGTCTGAAATTATTGAGGTCAGTACCCCATGTAGTCGAACAATTTCGTCGATATAGATTTGCCCTAACCAATCAACGCTTCATCCTACTTTAATTGTGATGAAGTGAGCCGACTTGCTCAATCTATTAACAATGACCCAAATCGCATCATTCCCTCGCGGGGTCTTCGAAAATCCCATAATGAAATCCATCGAAATATTGTCCCAGTTCCACTTGGGAATGGAGGCCAATAAAGTAATTTTTTTCTAAGAATGATCTTTTTGTGGGAAAAAGATTTGTAAAAGATGGACTCTTTATTTTAAGTACTATGAATAAAAGTTCAAATCCTTCTCTTATTGCAATTGTTGAATCCTCAAATGTTTGACATGGTAGACTATGTCATATGAATTTAGGATCTATTAAAAGGATGATGAACTTAGATCTGATCCCTAAGACTCATATAGATGATGAACACAAATGTGAGATTTGTGTTCAAGCCAAACACACAAGATTGCCTTTCAAATCTATCCATAGTAATTCTGAACTCCTAGAACTTATCCATAGTGATGTTTGTGATTCCAATAGGATTTTGACCCGATACGGTAGGAAATACTTTGTTACCTTTATAGATGATCATTCAAAGTATTGTTGCACCTACCTTCTTAAGACCAAAGATGAAGTTCTAGACAGATTCAAGGTCTATGTCTGAAGCTGAAAACCAGTTAGATAGAAAAATTAAGATTCTTAGATCAGATCGTGGTAGAGAATATACCTCAAATGAAATGACTAACTTCTGTAAAGAACATGGAATTATTCATGAGGTAAATGCTTTTTATTCACCACAGTCCAATGGAGTTGCTGAGAAAAAGAATCGCACTCTGTAAGATATGGTAAATGTTGTGTTTCTCAGCTCAGGTGCCCCCTGATAATCTTTGGAGAGAAGCCTTATTGTCAGCTTGTTATATCCTTAATAGGATACTCAGTAAGTCTAACAATAAGATACTTTATGAGTTATGGAAAGGACAAACCCCTAGGATTAATTACCTCAAAGTTTGGGGATGCCTAGCTAAGGTAGGGATTCTTGAACCCAAAAAGAGGAAGATAGGACCTAAGATTGTAGATGTTGTGTTCATAGGATATGTGTAGTGCCCCGTCCCGCAGAGTCAATCGGAGGAATCGAAACGCCGACGGCGTTCGGACTTAGCCTTGCAACGGCTTGCTCGGAGATATCGCTCAGGTGGGGTAGTTTTGGTGAACTCTCCTCATCTTTGCCTTCACAAAATAAATTGTGTTTTCAACTCGCACAAGTTAGGCTTGATAATAAAAGCTACGCATCCACATAGCTAAGGAAATAATCCCGACGGGTCAAAATGATGTTAGAACATGGAAAACGTCCTACGGTCGGATTAGAGTTGGTGCACGGCGTATTTTGAAAATGACACTCGGTCCTTCGTCCCGTGGCTTGGGAGAAGGAAAGTTGGTCTTCGGTGCAAAAGTTGAGAGTTAGCCTAAGTCATAGGCGTCGCCCGCACAAATGCTTGCTAAAGCATGCACGGTCCTGTCCCGCAAGGCTTGGCGTAGCCTTTGCTCGTCCCTTGGGTTAAGTTGTAGGCTTGAGTGAGTTAGGCAAAAGTTATGCCGGTCGACCTAAGTTATTCTATGTGTTGTCCCGCTCATTCTGCAGTTGTCAAGATAAATAGTCCCACGGCCCCAAGGCCGTCATATGAAGTATGACTTGGACGACAGCGTTGCATAGAACACGAGTCGGTTTAGAGGCACGAGCCACGGTTGGTTCAGTGGAAAGTTAACCACGGTCGGTCGATACTTAAGGAAACACGTTATGTTCAAGTTAAGTTAGAAGGCTATGCAGTAGCCGTTCCCTGAGTTCAAAGAATGTTAAGTCTAAGCGATGGTTAGTCATCGAGAGAAAATATGTCGGGACTGTGGTTCAGTCGCCGAGGCAACCCTGGTTTGGGCTCTGCGAATGAAGTGTGAAAAGTGGAAAGAGTAAAACAAAGGAACGGTGATAATAATAATAAGACCTTGCATTACGTTAAGTCTAGAAGTTAGCGTAGGCGCGTAGTCATGGACGACTTGTCAATAAGAGTTGGTTTCTTCGAGCGGCACCCCGGGGCCACGGGACCGACTCGGCCTAGGAAGAAACTGGTTGTAGCCGAGCTGGGTAATAGGCAACGCTGGTTAGGCGATCGGTAAGACGGAGACTTGCATCGGGGCTCGCTACTTGCGTTGCAAGGGTCCCGTACTACCAGGCTACGTCCAATATGGCTGGATAGGCCAGTGACCATTCATATAGATGTGTCGGCACGGGCGGCAATCCGCGTAGGTGCCTTTGGATTGAGTTGAATATGTATGAGTTAAAAAGACACAATGTCTGAGCCTAAGATTTGGCTACAGCGAAGGCGACGTGCTTCGGCACGAGATGTGGCATCGACTGTTAAGTTGCGAGTTAAGTCAAAAAGGGCCGTAGGGCATGTTGTGTGAAGTTACGTTGAGTTATGAGGCACGGTCGCATTGTCAAAACACAAGTGTATGCGAGACTAAGCGAGGAGGTACTACCTCGGTGATATTGAAGCACGAATCGAGTTATGGCACGACCGAGTCATTACGTCCCAGATTTTGGCACGAAAGATAAGTATAAGTCGGTGCGTCGGCAATACAAGCACGAGAAAGGACTAGAGGCAAGAAAATAGAGTCTGTTGCGTAGTACATCTCTGATTTGGCCGTAAGGCGAACACGACCTGATAGGTTAACGTTGCTGGCACGAGAAGTGGTCTAGAGACAAAGTATGAGTTAACGTTGACATTGCAAGCACGGGATGGTTCTGATACACAAGTTGCGCTAAGGCGCCGGTCCTAAAATTGATCCTAAGGCAAGAATAGAAAGACAATCGAAAAAGGGTTTATGTTGCACAAAGTAAATAAAACGTGTAGGTTTTGTATGGGTGGGCGAGGAGCTCACTCCACCAGTACAGTGGTACTGACACCCACACAGTGTTTCATGTGCAGGCACAGGTAGAAGCTCGTGGCGCGGAGCTCGCTTGGATGCGTCGAGGCACGGAGTTCCTTGGCGATTCGAAGCTTGCGGCCGCGGTGATTGAAGACTTATACAGGACATAATGTATGGACATCGTCTTCCGAAGCTTCCGCTGGATTCAAGTATTGTATCGAGAGATGAGAGAGAGCAGAGTGATTTGTAAATGAGAGAAAAGTGAGCACGAGAGACATTGTAATTTGGCCTTGCGCCCACAAATGTAATCTTGTATTCAATATCAATAAAGAGATTCTTTTGAATGACTTGTGTTCATGTGTTCTTCTTTAAATTCCGCTGCAATGTATTCAATGTTTCTGCTTGGGACTTCTGTGCGACGACCCCGTCGCCGCCGATGTAATCGGCCGTTATGAAACTGCCTTGCACGAGCGCAATCTAGGCTCGTGCGGCATCACGCCTCAGCGAGGACGATCGCTCCTACGGGAGCGGGGCGTGACATAGTGGTATCAGAGCACGGCTTTACGTCCTTGGACTTCATGTCGAATTTTTCAGTTTTGAAAGCTCGTCGTTGGAAAATAAGTGTACACTCTCTCTCGATTGTCCCTCGGCATGTCGATACAATAAGTCTAAATATTTTCGAAAGCTCGTACAAGCGTTCAATCTAACGCATCGGTAGGCCGTTGCCAAATGCGTCGATAAGGCCTTTGTGCCGAACGTTGCAAACTTGACTCGATAGAAAATATGTGCTAATGTTGGCAAAGTCGCACGTGTGCCCAAATAGTCCAACATCGACCTTAGCAAGTTGCGTGCGTGCCCAATTAGTCCAATGTCGACCCTAGAAATTGAGCGTGCAAACTCGGAATATAGTCTGCACAGGATGGCTATGCACACGGCCTTTTGGCTAAGTTGTGTTTCGCGTCGCGCACCTCGACCCTTGGTACAAACGAGTCGCGAGCGATATTAAGTATCGTTCGGTCGGGAACGGAGATACACTTAGAGTGTCTAACGATAGAAATGCTATCGGACTAACGCTTAGGCGTACGCGGAAGATTGACTTAGATTTTGAAGAAATAGTACGAACGACTTAGTGCGTCGATACGACGCGAGCGACTACGCTAGCGATTCGTCAAACGAATCTGAAGGATGTCTTAGCGAATGACGCGAATGTGATTGAGGACTGGATCGTATGGCTTGAATCCGAGTGGTGTATGTGATAGGTTCGGAGAAGAATAAGAATGAGTGTCGACGACTAGTCGAGTGGCTCAAATCCGAGTGGTGTATGGGTTTTCTTGGAAATCGTTCAAGCAAGATTGAGGATTACGAGTATATCGACGAGGCGATGCGATCGCGCAAAGCCTTAGAACGCGTCACGCTTAGTTGATCGTGACTTCGAAGGTCCCGAACGAGTATCTCGTTCGGACAACTTGTGAATGAGCAACGCGAGTTAGAAAATGATTTGGAACGATGAATGAAAATGATTGGTCTTGATCGAGGAAACTTAGAGGATCGTGAGTGCGATATCAGATTGATGCAACTGAATTGTAACTTGAGTTTTGAATAACGATCTTGAAACGAGCTTGAGGAAAAGCGACTGAACTTGATCTTGAGTATCGAGAAAATTGAGGATTTTCCAACTCGGACAATGGCATCAGTCGCACGACTCGAAATTGGTTGCAAAGGAAGATCGTCAGGTTACGCATATCGTCGATGGTATTGAGGCGTATCAAAGATCGATATGCGATAACTCGGGGGCACTCTGACTTGGCGAATGACGGTCGTGCAAATGTCATTGTTCCGCTGGACGCTATACTTGAAATGTTAAAAATATGTCGAAGAAAAGATAGACTTGGCTCGAGGATTTTCTAAGTTGAATGAATGACGATCGAACTTGGCTTGGATGAAAACTGGAATGTTTGGATTTGCTTCGTCGATAACCGCAATGTTGACGTTCTTGTCTTATGCGAGCGCTACTCCAGCTTCGCGCATGCGTTACGCCGATTAGGGCGATCACTCTGCGTAAGCGCTGATATAGTGATTCATACAGCGGGAGTGGTCGAACTTGCACGGTGCGACAATGTGTGCTTCGACTTGTGGTTTGACGCGAAGATGGACTCGAGATTGAATTGGTGTGCTTGTCGATTAAACTTGAGGATTGAATAGGCCCAATCTGCGTATCGAGAATGAATGAGTCTAAACTCAAACAAGAGTTACGCCCCGATGAGAATAGTTATTCTGCGGGAGCGTTGCATGGTGATTCATGAACCACCGCGGATTATCAGACTCGCGTGAGATTAGGGCGCAACGTATTGTCGAGCGAGACGACCTCGTGATCGAATACATGAATTGGTTAGAATTGGTGAATTGAAGGGATTCGAATATACGCAACGCGTGCCGTAATACGAATTAGGTGATCGTGCTCGATGTTTAGAAATCTGAGTGATGCGAGCTTGGGTAGAAGACCCCGTATGATCGACTCCGGTTTGACCCTAGGATTGGGGTCAGTGTTGGCATTATTGTTGGGGAACTATGATTCCAATCCTGACATTGACTTAGCCTCGAAAAGAAATAGCCTAGCGGTTAGGCGAGACGCCCTGTTTCAAGTGTTAGCAATCGGAATGATTGATCTTGAGGATTGGCATGGATGGATAGCGTGGATCACGAATATAGGAAACCCTGCTCACGAGACTCGACTAACATGCATATATTTCAGGGACGCTTGGGTATGTGCACGATGCGACTCGAGTGAGAATGATAAATTTTCTATCATACGGCTTGGCTGAATGCATGTATTTTGGGGACGCTTGGAATGCGTGCATAATCCAGCCAAGTGATATGACGAGTTCAAGCAAGGCTTGAAAGATGGGAGCGTGTCGAGATCTTGAAATCGTGTTAAAGGAAAGATTGATAATAATGCGAGCGTGGCTCGGAATCGAAGGAACGCGTAGGCGAAATGTGTACGATTAAGTCTTGGCCACAGAAAGGGTAGGATAGCTTGCCTTCAGGAAAGTCTCGAGGACGAGACTTGTTCTGAGTGGTGTATGATGTAGTGCCCCGTCCCGCAGAGTCAATCGGAGGAATCGAAACGCCGACGGCGTTCGGACATAGCCTTGCAACGGCTTGCTCGGAGACATCGCTCAGGTGGGGTAGTTTCGGTGAACTCTCCTCATCTTTGCCTTCACAAAATAAATCGTGTTTTCAACTCGCACAAGTTAGGCTTGATAATAAAAGCTACGCATCCACATAGCTAAGGGAATAATCCCGACGGGTCAAAATGATGTTAGAACATGGAAAACGTCCCACGGTCGGATTAGAGTTGGTACACGGCGTATTTTGAAAATGATACTCGGTCCTTCGTCCCGTGGCTTGGGAGAAGGAAAGTAGGTCTTCGGTGCAAAAGTTGAGAGTTAGCCTAAGTCATAGGCGTCGCCCGCACAAATGCTTGCTAAAGCATGCACGGTCCTGTCCCGCAAGGCTTGGCGTAGCCTTTGCTCATCCCTTGGGTTAAGTTGTAGGCTTGAGTGAGTTAGGCAAAAGTTATGCCGGTCGACCTAAGTTATTCTATGTGTTGTCCCGCTCATTCTGCAGTTGTCAAGATAAATAGTCCCACGACCCCAAGGCCGTCATATGAAGTATGACTTGGGCGACAGCGTTGCATAGAACACGAGTCGGTTTAGAGGCACAAGCCACGGTTGGTTCAGTGGAAAGTTAGCCACGGTCGGTCGATACTTAAGGAAACACGGTATGTTCAAGTTAAGTTGGAAGGCTATGCAGTAGCCGTTCCCTGAGTTCAAAGAATGTTAAGTCTAAGCGATGGTTAGTCGCCGAGAGAAAATATGTCGGGACTGTGGTTCAGTCGCCGAGGCAACCCTGGTTTGGGCTCTGCGAATGAAGTGTGAAAAGTGGAAAGAGTAAAACAAAGGAACGGTGATAATAATAATAAGACCTTACATTACGTTAAGTCTAGAAGTTAGCGTAGGCGCGTGGTCATGGACGACTTGTCGACAAGAGTTGGTTTCTTCGAGCGGCACCCCGGGGCCACGGGACCGACTCGGCCTAGGAAGAAACTGGTTGTAGCCGAGCTGGGTAATAGGCAACGCTGGTTAGGCGATCGGTAAGACGGAGACTTGCATCGGGGCTCGCTACTTGCGTTGTAAGGGTCCCGTACTACCAGGCTACGTCCAATATGGCTGGATAGGCCAGTGACCATTCATATAGATGTGTCGGCACGGGCGGCAATCCGCGTAGGTGCCTTTGGATTGAGTTGAATATGTATGAGTTAAAAGACACAATGTCTGAGCCTAAGATTTGGCTACAGTGAAGGCGACGTGCTTCGGCACGAGATGTGGCGTCGACTGTTAAGTTGCGAGTTAAGTCAAAAAGGGCCGTAGGGCATGTTGTGTGAAGTTACGTTGAGTTATGAGGCACGGTCGCGTTGTCAAGACACAAGTGTATGCGAGACTAAGCGAGGAGGTACTGCCTCGGTGATATTGAAGCACGAATCGAGTTATGGCACGATCGAGTCATTACGTCACAGAGTTTGGCACGAAAGACAAGTATAAGTCGGTGCGTCGGCAATACAAGCACGAGAAAGGACTAGAGGCAAGGAAATAGAGTCTGTTGTGTAGTACATCTCTGATTTGGCCGTAAGGCAAACACGACCTGATAGGTTAACGTTGCTGGCACGAGAAGTGGTCTAGAGACAAAGTATGAGTTAACGTTGACATTGCAAGCACGGGATGGTTCTGATACACAAGTTGCGCTAAGGCGCCGGTCCTAAAATTGATCCTAAGGCAAGAATAGAAAGACAATCGAAAAAGGGTTTATGTTGCACAAAGTAAATGAAACGTGTAGGTTTTGTATGGGTGGGCGAGGAGCTCACTCCACCAGTACAGTGGTACTGACACCCACACAGTATTTCATGTGCAGGCACAGGTAGAAGCTCGTGGCGCGGAGCTCGCTTGGATGCGTCGAGGCACGGAGTTCCTTGGCGATTCGAAGCTTGCGTCCGCGGTGATTGAAGACTTATACAGGACATAATGTATGGACATCGCCTTCCGAAGCTTCCGCTGGATTCAAGTATTGTATCGAGAGATGAGAGAGAGCAGAGTGATTTGTAAATGAGAGAAAAATGAGCACGAGAGACATTGTAATTTGGCCTTGCGCCCACAAATGTAATCTTGTATTCAATATTAATAAAGAGATTCTTTTGAATGACTTGTGTTCATGTGTTCTTCTTTAAATTCCGCTGCAATGTATTCAATGTTTCTGCTTGGGACTTCTGTGCGACGACCCCGTCGCCGCCGATGTAATCGGCCGTTATGAAACTGCCTTGCACGAGCGCAATCTAGGATCGTGCGGCATCACGCCTCAGCGAGGACGATCGCTCCTACGGGAGCGGGGCGTGACAATATGTCCTAGATAGCAATGCCAATAGATTTCTTGTAACACATTCTGAAGTAAATGAAATGTCTAATAACACAATTATAGTAGCTAGAATTGCAGTTTACTTTGAGAATATATTTTTCTTCAATGATAGAACCCCTTCATCTTCCTCCAACCCCTCTCTTACTCCATCTACTAGTTCTCATGATCAAATATCTATTTCTCAACCTGAACAAGTCAAAGAACCTAGAAGGAGTAAAAGAGAAAGGATTGAAAAGAATTAGGATAAGGATTCTTCATATTTTTTATAGAGGGTGATCCTTCAACCTATGAAGAAGCCATATCTTTTCATGATGTCCCTTTCTGGAAAGAAGCTATTAACAATAAGTACAACTCCATTATGGAGAATAATACTTATTTTTAGCAGAGCTACCTTTAGGTAGTAAACCCATAGGTTGTAAGTGGATATTCAAAAAAAACTTATAGTCGATGGTACTATAGAGAAATGAAAGGCTAGATTAGTAGCCAAAGGTTTTATCCAGAAAAAAAAGATTAGATTAGTTTGATACCTACTCACATGTAGTTAGAATTACTTCAATTAGAACCCTTCTAGCCTTAGCTTCCATTCATGATATGCTGATCCATCAAATGGATGTAAAGACAACATTTCTAAATGGAGATTTAGAAAAAGAGATATATATATGGAGCAAGCTGAAGGTTTATTGCTAAAGGTCAAGAAAAGAAGGTTTGTAGATTAGTAAAACCTCTTTATGGCCTAAAGCAAGCACCCAAGCAATGGCACAACAAATTTGACAAAGTTATTATAGAATTTGGTTTTGTGCCAAATGAATATGACAAATATTTGTATTCTAGAAATACAAATGGAAGTTGTGTTATCTTATGCTTGTATGTTGATGACATCCTCATTATAGGATCTTCACTGGAATTGATAAATAATATTAAGAATTATTTATCTAACCAGTTTGATATGAAAGACCTAGGTGAAGCAAACCTGATCCTAGGAATGCATGTGTCCAAATGCAAAGAGGGCTATACTCTATCCCTAGCACATTCAATTGAGAAAATGCTAAGAAAGTTTGAGTATTTTGACAAAAAAAACTTATCCTTACTCCGTATGATAGTAATGTTGTTCTCAAGAAAAATAAAGGATCACCTATAAAACAACATAGATATTCACATATGATCGGGTCCCATATGTACATAACAAATAGGGCCAGACCCGACATTGCATTTGCCATTGGAAGACTAAGTAGATATACTAGTAACCCAAACCAATCTTATTAGACTGCGTTGGCCAGAGTATTTAGATATCTTAAGGGTACTCTAGATTATAAACTTCATTTTACTAGACACCTTGATATCATTGAAGGTTACTCAGATGCAAATTGGGTAACTGATTCAATGATGTAAAATCTACAACTGGATATATTTTTATCCTAGCAGGAGCTGCGATCTCCTGGGGATCATGTAAACAGACTATCATTGCCAGAAGTACAATGGACTCTGAAATGATAGCTTTGGACACTACATGTACAGAAGTCGAATGGCTTAGAAATCTTACTATGCATATACATGTTTTTGTTCATCCTATTCCTGCAATTTCTATAAACTGTAATTATAAATCTATTATAGTACTGCTAAAGCATGATTCTATGAATGCTAAGATGAACATGCACCTACAACTGCGCTTCAAGTCAATAAAGAGCCTATTAGGCAAATATGTGTTTCTTGACTATGTAAAGTCAGAAAAGAACCTTGCAGACCACTTGACGAAGGGTCTGTCTAGGACATTGATCCTAGAATCATCGAGGGGGATGGGGTTCAGCCCATAGTATAGTCACCAGCAGTGGCAATCCAACCAATTCTGACTGGAGATCCCAAAAAGTCGGTTCAATGGGTAGGAACAAGCTGGACTAGGTGACTATTATGGAACACTGGCCCTGAGATTAAATTTTCTTTAAAATAAAAGCCCAAGAGGCTGTACATGTGTACATTAATACCTCATCCCTATGGTGACAGTGTTCCTTGTGTGATGTGGATAGGGTGAGTTTAAACTCTTAATAAGTCCAAGCATGATATGCAGAGTTGATTCCTATCACCAACCCCTTGAGGACTTACCTATATGAGAGGTCATGAAGGTCGCGACTATAGGACAGGACGATCCTAGACAACTCTCATGAATATATAAAAGTATGCATGGCCAACCAAATGCGTCACGATCCGCATCCGCTTTTCGGGATACGAGTGCGTGTCCAAGTCAGCCTACGTCGTAGAGTCGGCGGTAGAACGCTGTCAAGACTATGATGTTCAAAATTACAAATAATGCTCATTCATAAAATTGAACTAGTTTAATATAACATTTACAAGAATTATATTTAAAAGAAAGTACAACATCTCACTATTTCTATTACAACAAATTTAATCTAACTAGCTAGCTTCTAGGTTTCGGCTAGCAAGTATACCCGTATCTTCCCAATGCTAAGAGTAGTCACAGCCAACCTGAAAAATATTGGTTATCCAATCAGGAAAGGAACAAGCACACAGACCGACGGTAATCCGAAATCATAATAGAATTTATAAAACATGAAAATAGTATATGTGAAATGAAGCAAGAGAGTAAACTAGTAACATATAATATCTAGAATAAACTGGATGAGATATGGCAGGATATATGGACTAGAATAAAATATACAAACGGGGTGACATGGCAAGTAGTGACGACTGCAAGAACAGAAATAAGGAACCACTATCTACGTGTTTTGAAATATCGGGTTCGACATGTGAATGGCTAGGGGGTAAATCTGGCACCCCGCACATGAATTGTGCGACTTCTATCAGACAGGATCAGACACTTTAGGATATTTCTGGGTAGTCCACATGTCTACTAAGATATTTTCCCTTCCGACTAGTACTCATGGACTCGAACAAGTCACGAAACACGGAAACACGATAATCACAAAATATAGTAGGTAGAGATCCATGATACTAATTCGTGTAACAATGTGTCAGCAAACAAAAGAGCACATGTATAAACATGAAATGGAAAGACTACTATGAATCGAAAGTAATCAAAAAGTGCACTGGCCAGAGGTCCTTTATTGGTGAAACCGACAACACAAAACCACTCAATGAGCTGCAAAAGTTCAACACATGCAACAGTCTCTGGATGCAGAAATAGATATTTCCAACGTATTCAGAATAGGCAAATCAGCTAGGATATCCTACCCATAAGTCCAATTCTGGACACAGAGGCAAAATGGTCATTTTTGGTCAAAATAATGTCCGTCGTTGGACCCACTTTGTACCGAAAAATATGCCAATATCTACGGTCTCTAAAGTCGTCAAACTACATGTCTACGGGTCCGGTTTGATAAGACAAACACAGTTGTATGTCCAAAGTTAGATTCTGACAGACCGTGCACAAAATTGTCCGTTGGATCGGGTCGCGTGCCTGCCAAAATTGTGTTTCAGTCGACCTTCTAAAAATTGGACCAAACTTGGCATACAGGACCAGAATAATGATACGGTCCTGTTGGTGCAGTTTCGTCTCAAGATGACGAATGTGTAGAAAGTAATTGACTAATTTACAAAGAGGTCGATACGGGATATCTCGACAGATACGTATCGATTTCGTCGCGCACACGCAGCAAAACCAAGTTTCGTCGAATCTCACACATCTGCAACATCTATACGCGCATTTAGATGTTTACGTTTTGTGACCACGTCGCCCAGTTTGTCGGGACGCACGCCGTATCGGTTAATTTCTAAGTTTTCAAAACTGTTTTCTTCTTATTTTTCTATAATTTTTGAATTAATTTATGTCATTATATACTCGACTAGATTTAAAACTAATAACAGCATTTTAATCATGTTTATGTTGTCTACATTACTATTTAGAAAGATTTTGAAAACTCGATGTGGTTTGGCGGCAATTCGCCTTCCAAAATGTTGGTTTGGACTGGTTTCTATTCCCTGTTATGAACAGGTTTTTGGTCGAGTTTGTCTCAATTTTTCGAGCGATTGGTGGCAGCTACTTCCAAACTACTTGAAAAGAGTAAGAGAGGGTTATATAGGGTTTCTAGGGAAACTTACGAAATCAAAATCGGTCGCGTATACAGGAAGTAAAGATATCGCGAAGTAGGGTACCATGAAGTCGGGTGGCTGAAACAGGGCACCCTAGTTCGCAGTTTGTCGCGGCTGTGGTGGCGTCAGGCGACTGCTCCGATGAGGCAGGGCGGCACGCAGTGGTCGCGCGGAGATGGGGGCTGCTGTGCGAGGTCGAGATGGGTGGCACGAGGTTTAGGGTTAGGGTTTTTGGTCTCATTTCTCCTCTCGATATATATACATTTGTATATATGCTGTGAACCGAAAGGGGGTGGGGGTCGGGCTTAAGGCTGGGGCTGGGCTTATTTGATTTTTCTTTTCATTTTTCTTAGTATTTGACAGAAGCCCTTTTTTGTATGGATTCATGTATATATTCACATACATATATATTTATATATATACAGTCAAGGCAATATATAATATAACTAATCAAATTATTTATGGAGGTCAAGTCGCAACTTGGCCTGGTTTTCCTAGTTAGAACACACTTAAGGCTTGGTCTTCCCTACCATGGCTAATACACTAGTCAAAGCACGCCACTGTACTATCCGTGCCATAATTCTTGGTCATCTTGCACTCCAAAACTTAACCATGACTAAGGCCTTCTATAATAATAATTAATTAAATTAAATATTTATATAAGAAAAACAACAATTGCATTTTAGTTCAAATAAATAAAAATTAAAATATTTTCAAGAATTTTGGGAGGAGGGGTTACAAAACACGTCAACCGATAGACCCAAGTACCTCTAGCATACTATGTGTGCTATTGTCTGAATCTGGTTCAAGAAGACTGATTCAAGGCGTAGTCCATCAAGCTCTTCTTCAGACAAAGACAATAGTCACTACGTAAGATTCTAGATTGTAGTCCATCTCATTTATGCATAGTATATAACTACCCAAAAATTCTCTTACTCTTCTCTTATCTTTTCTTCTTCTATTACCTTGGAACTTAGTTTTTTTTTGGGGGGGGGGGATTGTTAGTGCTGCTGCTCCTTTTGACTCAAAAACCAACTTCCCACTCACCCATAGTCCCACATCGACTAGGTGGGATGTCTCCACTATTAATATATTGCTTTGCATTCTATTATTTTATTAAAGCCCTGTGTGGGAGAACCATGGGCCACATGCGCGAGTCGTCGCCACCATCCGGCCTGGCTCGGCTCGGTTCGGTTCGGTTCGGCGTACATAACGGGTGCGGGTACGTGCCCACATCTGCGGGTGCCAAATGCCGATTCGATTTCCTCTTCGGGTTTGGGCTGTGACCCTAAAAATCTTTTTGCTCCTTCAATTTTTTGACCATTACAATTCATTTAATTTTGTAACGTTTACTATTCAAAATCGGTCCAGGTTCAATGAACCATGTGTTTTATGTGCTATAAACGTTTTTGTAACATTCAATTTTAATTGCCTGATTAAATAATTTTAATACTCATATCTGTTGCACAGCCTCTATATATATCCTGGGTTTTTCTTCTCTCTGGACACTGAAAAACTTTACATCAAACCTCTCGCCAAATTCTATCTTTCTGAATCTCGCTGTTCTTCATTTGTTGCTCTGGACAGAGCAAAGTCGGTGGTCACTCTCTCTACGTCGTGTGCGGCAAGAAAATTCTGGTGGAGCGGGAATTTTACCACTATGAGCGTTCGGACACAGTCTGCACATAGATCCGAGCTAACTCTTTGGACAGTGCTACGTGCGCGACTTCCCTGGAGGCCGGTAACAAATTTACTATTTTATTTTTATGCAGATATTAGAAGCAAGAAAATTGAAAAAAAATCCAACAGTTGACGGTGTCGGAGAGCGTGGCCGTATAGGGGACCTCGATGAGGCGGCGCTTGTTGTGAACTAGGTTCCGGACGGTGTTGTCTCTTAGCAAGCTGCATGCATGCTCCGTTCTTTGTCAACGTCACCAAGGGCGGAGCCATGAAATTTTTTAGGGAGGACTGAGCATGGATGAAAAAAAATACAAAATCTACACAACAACAGCATTTGAACCAGGGACCATTCTTAAAACACATTCACTCAACCACTAGTAGCGCTTAATATTTATTTAAGCCCAGGCTACAATTCGGAAGAACTCTGCTTATGCTCCGCCCCTGGACGTCACAATCTTCTTCATTCTTCTTCCTAGCTTCTGCTAGTACTGGTGTAGTGTTATTTTCTATATAAGAGAGAGAGACAGAGAGGAAAGGGATATGTACAAGGAAGCAGCAAGGGGTGTACGTGTTGACAGGATAAGAGGGAGCTGCGATACCTCAATCCCAATGTTTAAACTAATGAGAACGGATATGGCCTACATGAACCAGACTTTGATCCAAATAACTTTTTTTCTTAATATATTTTTCAGTCCACATCTAGCTGACCCTAGCCTATTCCGACACATTCCATCCCAAATTTCCTGATGGCCTCACTTTTCTCAACCATAAAATCCAGCCTCACACGCTTGTATTGATATGCTCATGCATATCTCATTTAGGATTTTGGTATTAATGCAGAAAACGATTCCGTTATGGTTTTATTTGGATATTTCGGCTTGATAGCATTAGTATATCGTCTGCATGTAACCCACACATTGATATGGAAGTTGTCCATTCCTTCTCATTATTGACAACTTCAAGAACTATTTTTTTATCACATAGAAAGAGGACGAACATTCATCTCCTCGGTAAGTTGTCCAATAAAAATCAGTCTTCCCTTCTTTCTATCTCGGTGAATCATCAAGTCAGTGATATTATTTTAGGTGGACATCTTCAGACAAGTTTCGCTGCTTGAGAACATTGTTGCTGGTAGAGAAGTAAGGTTACTGAAGTGAAAATGAAAGTGCCCTACCCATGGGTTGCTTCCTGCCCTTATATTCCAATAGCCCTGCCTTCCTTCAATGGCAACCGGATGGAATATTTTCACAAGAGCATCTCACATTTTTGACCTTTCGCTACTGTGATCTTAAGCAACTTCTCTCCCTTTATTTAGAGAACAGAAGGAACACATAATCATAATCGTTCGACTAACCTTCTTTATATTAAGATAGATCCGTCTTCCTCCGTAAATCTCGAGTAAAAAAGCCACGAGATATATCGGAGTGAGAAAAATACGAATGAGGACCCGGTAGGCAGTCTTGAGTCAAAATGCCAAAATCCAAGGAAAAAAGAAGCTTGATGAGCGAGCAGGTTAGCAAGGATTCCATATGTTCTTTCACAGCTTCTTACTATCCGTCTAGTTAGTACATAATCTAAATCCTATGAATAATCTTGGCTCTATTAGACCATAACCAGGTGTGCCCCACACTAAAAATCTATTTTAAAATAGCAAAGTCTAGACAATTTTTAAAGTATTATAGTACTCTACCTGGGCTATGCTTCCCCTTTTTTTTTAGTATTGAATCTCGCTTTCTACTATCATCATTTTAAAAATTTGTTAAACAACTCCATTTAGGGACTGTTTGGATAGAAGTAACTCTTTAAAAGTGTAAAAGTGACACTTATATCATGTTGAGTTGCAATGCACTTGCAGCAAGTGCCACTTTCAAAAATGTGTTTGGATAGAGTACATTTTGTCTCTTGCAAGTGGAAAAAAAAAGGAGCTGATTGTTTGAATGGTTGTTGAAAGTGGAGAAAAAAAGAGTTATGTTGTTTGGATGCTTGTTGAAAGTGAATATTGGTTGGAGATGTGGTAACCCTGGTAGACTTACCCCCAACAGTTTTTTTGTATGGATTAAAAATTTAAGACTTTGGTATAAATAATTTGAAAAACATGTGTTTAAAATTAAAAGTTAACAAATTTTTAAGCCACACATTTTTAAAAACTTTGATACAAATAATAATAATAACAATAATAGTAATAGTACTAACAATTTGTGATAAAAACAATTTGTGATAAAAATCGTACAATCCCTAATTACAAATTATACGCAAACTAACAAAGATCATACAATTGCCAATTGTGTATGCTAGAATTTTTTTTGGGTTGGTGAACCTAAAGTGGTTGGACCTACGATTGGGTGGAGGAGGTTTGCAAACTATGCCAAAATTTTGTTTAGGCAATTTCTGTGAGCCCTTGGACTGAATTTTCCTCTCAGTGTCATGAATAATTTTTTTTACGAAATAATTATCAGTGGTGTAAAGGTTATAACCATCCTATATGAGATTTAGAGTTATGCAAAAATATATTTGAAAAGGGGTTTATAGAATTGTGAATAAGGGCCTTTTTGCAAAAATAGGCTTCCCATGACCTTTGCGTAAACTTTTGATTTAAATTCTTCCATCAGCCAAAACCCTCGAGAGTTCCATTCAAATCCTCCATTCGAATTCAGGAGGAGATTCAAATCCTTATGAGTAAACTCAAATAAGATTTTTCTTCAAAATATATATTTTCTTTGATCTAATTCAAACTCATGTTGCCATAAGTTCAGATAATTTCTTGGGCCGATCAACCCATATCTTGAAGAATCCAAATAGACATTCAAATACCCCAGGATATCTCCCCTTATCCAATTAAACTCTTAATCCAATCTTAATTGAGAGCACCTACAGCCATATATATATAACATGCTTTCCGAACCCTAGGGTTTCCTCATCTCCCCGAAGTTTCGAGTACTTGCGAAGGATCAGCTAGCAGTCGAGAGGTCCAGAACAGAGCTCTCGATTCAACAAAAATAGCTAATTCTTTACAACCAATTTCCTGATTCTTGATTATTAGTAAGGTCCATTCCTGTTAAATGGTAGCATTGGTATTTGTATTAATCCCTAAGTGAAATTAGATCATGGGTGTGCCCTACTTCACAGGTCGACTAAGTATCTGCATAAGCAAATCGGGATACATCCATTATGTAACTACACTAGGTCGGTGATAGATTATTAGACTATTATAATGGCTTAGTATACAAATAGGAGGCAGCCAACCTATATTGAATCCACGTATATCTGGCAGTAGCCAAGTTACAGTACCACTGATAGATGGATAGGGAACCTGGGTGTCAAGGACTCCTTGTGTATAAGTGTCGGGATGCATATCAACTAGCAGTAGGTTTCAGATCGTGTAAACTGATACATGTATCAGTTGGATAAATAAGAGGAGGCATCTTGAAAGAGTGGTGAGGACAGACATGGAAAAGATACATGGGAATTAAAGGTGTCCAGTTGTGTTATAGGAGGTTAGTGAAGAGAAATATGTGGTTGTTTATATATTGTAACAATAGACAGTTAAAAAATGAAGTTAGGAGTATTCTGGTTTTTGGGTTAGATGTAGAACAGGGATAGAAAGACTCTAGGAAGACTGACCGGTTACGCATATATGTTAAATTGCACATGACAGATCATTTCAAATATTGAATGAGATATCCGTCGATACAGTGATGTATTAACGAGAACCTGTACAATGTATCAGAGACCAAATCCTGGGTACACGCGAGTAGCAGGACTGTTCAGAAATAGTATGCCCATGTCATAGCCATAAAGAAGGGGGAATTCGAGTTAGGGATGGGTGTCTATGCTTGTATATGTATGATGGATGAAAGTTCACCCACTTGCATTTACAGAAAACCGTTCCTGGTAATGTTTTCTCTACCTTTAAATCGTGTAAATTCTGTCAACAACCAGAGTTTAGGTGGGAACTTGGTAGGTGTTCGAGAAATCCTTATGAGGGACCAATGGGATATAGGGTGTGCATACCTATGTGTTAACTGTGAGAACGAGGGGTTCGAGATATTGAGCATGTGTGTGCGCGTGAGTTTGTAGAGGGTAGAGGCGGCTGATCTGTTATAGATATAGTAGGTCTAATTACAAGGGTCTGAGTATAAATATGGGTATAACCAAGATAAGAGTAGCAGGTGCAAAGATGTGTGCCCTTGCTTGTGAAGGAAGGAAACCAGATGTGAGGGTTACATTAATGTGAGTCTCACACTCCTGTGTACAGGTGCTCTCTTTCAGAGTAACAAACCAATGTCAGTATCAGTCAACCCAGCTCATACACTTATTAGTTACCTATATCATATTGGTTGGATTGTCATGTTAGATGTCTTCTTGAATCCAATAGATACTGTTATGATTATATTCTCTTTTGTATCAATTGTTACTGTCATGATTACACTTCCTCTTGTATTATTTTGATACTGTTATGTTAGTTAATCCATCAGAGTTAAAGTTATTGGGTATATTTAATAGTGCAAGTTGGTTCGAGCTTTGGGGTAAACCTGAGCAGCAGTTGTTCTACTTTATGGCAACTAATAAGTCGTCTAATGTGCTGTATAGGTGGATAATAATGATTGTGAGTATCTGCTCTGTGAGGGCCTGCTACATCTGTGCTAGGGTGGACCTTGTTATGGGAGACTCGATGGAAACGAGTATGTGTTTCCTACATATCCAGGATATGGGTATATTAGTGTCAAAGGGAAAGGTAGTCCGTGTATGCTAGGCTCAGGGTAGAGCAGTATGCAAGGGTGTACTGTTGTGCTAGTATAGAGGTAATAGAGGACCATAGTGCCTTGAACATGTAAGTAAAGTTAAAGGGATATAACAGGAAGAGGGGGTGCCCAGATATACATGATGTAAGGGCAGCCAGGATAGTAACCAACACAGTGCTGCCTTACAAAGTATGGCACCAGGGAATGCAAGTCTAGTTTTAAAAGGATTTTTAATAAGTATCAAGTAGAGCTAAGGGTTAGTATCAACTCTATGCCTATAAGTACCTATACAAGTAAAGTGGTAAGAATATAGTAGGTAAACCAGGTTATGTAAGGCATAAGGTGACTTTTGCTAAGGAAATCAATAGAACCATACAAAGTAAGGGAAGGGATCTATAACAGGATCTATAAGGTAAGAAAATCCAAATTAGCTAAGAGATGACCTAAGATCAGTAGGTAGGTTACTCTTTACTTAAAATCACTTGTTGACATGGTAAATCTCTAAAACAGGTTACTTGACTTTGACTCAACACTTGGCCACGGGTCACGATCTGCACCCTAAATTTACGACACGAGAAGTGGGTACGTCTAGCCTACGCCGCAGTGTCGGCGGTAGAACGTTGTCCTAGGTCTCATACATCTAACAGTATAAGGCTAAACAGTTTATACTCCCGAAGGGGGGTGACATAGCAGGTACAGACTCAACATCTAAGGTAGAGCATGATAAGGATAGATAAAACATGAAATCCAAAAGAGGTATAGAGAGAAATCTAAGTGTCTAAGATACACAAATCCAGAAATACATCTCAAATCTCCAAACTCAGATACAGTAATCCATAAAGTAAATACAACTCCAGACAATTGAAATAACTATCTAAAAAACCTCTAATGTGTCTCCTCTAGGCTAGCAAGCAATCTCCAAGCTATCTGTAAAATTTATCAACGGGTCCAGTCAGGACAGGAGCGAGTACAGTACATCTCAACAATATCATAACAGGTTAGGAAATATAAACATGCTAGAGAGTAAGATACAGGATCTGAAGAAATAATATGATGAAAAAGAGAGAGATTGTAAGAAATAGCTACAAATATAGAGATCAGTGACTAGTGATTCAGAGCACAAGATGGTTATGTAAATGGCACGATGTTGTACACGAGTAATCTACAGAGGTTGTACACGAGTAATCTACTGGATTGATTACATAACCACTTCTACTCCTCCGCCCCAATCAATACACAAGGATCAAGCTAAGTTATGTTATTGCACACGAAGTATAGTTGCACACGAGATCATGTGAATACAAGAATATACGATTTCAAACGATTGCACACGAATGTCACGAATACAAGGAGTACACGATGTTCACGATAAAGTACACGAACATGAATACCCGATGTATCCGCTAAGGGAATAACATCGCACAACAAAATCCATATAGTACTAATCCGTGTTTCCAACGTGTCAGTATCATGTAAAGTAATCTAAAGCAGGAAATATAATCCTAAATAAGATATGAAATTATCAGAGAATGTACTCGCCTAATATCTAAATGTCCAAGGTAAATACTGTCCGAGGAGAGGTGTCTGGCTTCTAATTAGAACAGCACAAGTCATAACATGTCCAGAAGGGTAATATAAAGCACTACAATGCATTCTAGATGAATCTAGGTCAAACTAGGCCAAAGTCAACCCTTGGTCAACTCTGGTCAACTGCACTAGTCAAACTAGGTCATGTCCTAACCCAGCAAGTCTTACTAGGCCTAACCAAGACTATTCTAGCAAGCACACATCAATACAAGGCTATACAAGCCAACATACACCCAACTCTATATAGCATGCAATTATTCAATACTCAAATAGGCAAGAATTCACATTGGATATACACTAGGTAATCTATTACTTAAGCTATATATGTCTACACATATATACACATGCATATATTGGTATTCAACATTAGGTCTATAATCATGGCATTTCAAATGGTTATATAAACTTATATATTACAACACAATATGCTAACATATATAATATTCATACATAGCTAAGTTAACTATATTCATAAATACTTATTTAAGAGGCTATGTGTATGTATGTGAATATGGTAAAGGGGCAAGTGAGGGTTAAATGGGCATACATAGTGTATACATATCAAAGAGTGTCAAAGTATAAGTGAACAAAGTGTCAAGTGTGAGAGTGTCAACATAGTGTAAGGGGGTATATGAGGTAATATAGGATTTGTGTTAACATAGAGCATTACATCTCATTAACTTGTATATTGCATACATTACATCTATTATTACATTACATTCAT
Organism: Iris pallida; assembly: GCA_029216955.1. Lineage (NCBI taxonomy): Eukaryota > Viridiplantae > Streptophyta > Magnoliopsida > Asparagales > Iridaceae > Iris > Iris pallida. The sequence goes on from JANAVB010009888.1 coordinate 52,411, forward strand.
GCTTGCATACATTCATCATTCATTTATTCTCTTGCACTACTATATGCACCATACATTACATACTATGGAACCTACATATTCATTACAAGCCATACTTATACATGCTTACATTAGATAGGATACTTACACCTCATATATCATTTATTTAACTATTTACTCATGCTTGCATTCTCTATTTAATTATATAATGTATATACATTAACATGGGTTAAAATCAAATAGAATATTATATTACACACAAGGGTGCACAAAATGCATATGCCGAATAGTAACTCCTACTAATAATCAATACTGTACCATCTCAGCATGAATTAAAATCTAGGATTAAGGTATGTTATAGATCTATATGTTAGCTTTCCGAAACTTCAAACGGATCGTGTTTTCGTTTCCAGAAACTCCCGAAATCGCGAAAATACCGAGAACGCGTTTGTCTTTCGTACATCTGACACTCAAATAATTCTCCAGAAAGTTACAGAAAGAATTAGGTCGACTAATATATTTTTTGGAAAGCTAACTTCAATACGCTTCTTTTAAAAAAACGGAAGATTAAACCGAACTTTGAGCTAGAAGTTATGATATTTCTAAGTTAGGGCTGAAATTAAGAACGTGGATAAAAATCATGACGAATTTAGATAGTTTGAGCCAAAAGAATACACAATATATCCTAATTATCCACAACAATAATGACAATAATAATATGAGGAACCACACTCACAAACTTGATTATATAATCATCATGAACCATTTATTACATATTAAATATAGATACACTCTCATTACATATATATATATTAATTTTTTTTTTATATAATATATATATAATATATATATATATGTAACATGAACACATCTATAAGAGATAGATGAATGAAATGTAAAGTACTCAAGAACACATCTCTACATATTCAAATCTGAGATTTAATATGAATTAATTCATTTAATCAATATTTTAAATATAAAGTGTCCAAGTTTGGGGGTTTTCCCATGAACACAAAACACAACATAATACAATAGAAATCCCTAAAGGACACATAATGGACACAAGAGGACACAAAATAGGGACAACAATGGGGGTCATTCCTATGGTTAAAACTTTCCTAAATGCAAAATGGAGAAATAAAAGAGAAGGAAATATTCCTAAAGGAGAAAATCCAAGGAGAAAGGCTTCTTCCTTGGGAGAGCTTGAGAGCACTTGGGAAGAAGACTTCTCAAAGAAAGGAAATAAGATGGGAGTCCTATTAGGGCCGGCCACAATGGTTATCCCTCCTTCATTAATATTACAAGTTTGCCCCTCCCTTAGTTACAAGTGTTTAAAATAATTTTGGTTAGGGTTTGGGGGTAAAAGGGTCAAAATAAAAACTCTAAATGGTTAACCTAATAATTAGGATTATGACTAATCTTTCTAACATGACTAATTAAAATGTGGGCCATGGCTAACTAATGCGGGTCCAACTAGAGTCTAAGTTACCCCGGTCCCCGTTACAAGTCGGATTGAGATGAAATTCGAACCCGACTCAAATAATCCCAAAAAATATCATAAATAATAAAATAATATCAAATAATTCAAAGAGGTCAAATGCAAAATAACCTTAGGCCAGAAATGATATTAAAATATCATAATCACATGGTTAGGCTCTAGGTCAAACAGTCTCTAGGGTTTCACTAGCAAAACGTCAAAACCACAAGTCATTGGTTTAAATAATTTTAAAATGATTTAAAATCACCAAAAATTATATCATGAATTAAATATTATTATTAAAATAATTATAAACATGAAATTTCAAAATTATCCTCATTTGGAAAACTGGGTGCTACAACTCTACCCACCTTAGAAAAATTTCGTCCTCGAAATTTAAGATCGATTGTACTCCTTCTAGAGCCTCTAACCTATCCAATATCTAAGGTAACACTTCATAACACTGGAATAATAAACGGATATCTAAATAGTGTCAATCTAGGAATACCTCTAACACTGCTCTGCTGTACGGCGGTAATGGAACTTCAATAAAATATGGACTGGAACCTATATTCAAGGGACTGGACCTATTTTAAAGTGGTCTTAACTAAGGATGAAAAGGAACTGATCATAGGCTATAGGTATGCTCAAACTATTATCTTCCTATTAACCATCTATTAATACATTCTATTACCATAGGAACGATGCATTACTAAGACATATAGGCCCATATCTCTCATAACACATTTATACTCACCAAAAGACTAGTACATCCTATCAAGGCTGATACATAATCTCTCATAAATCTCATAATCTACATGTTTATAGACACACATCCCCACATCAAGGACTAACCTATATATATCTACAACTGATACTAATAGGGTGACGTCCCTATTTCCCAACAATCAAGGTCTAAATTTTTTTATCTAAATCATACAATTTGAAGGAATAGTATACAAGGTCAGGACATACCGTAGCAGTTGGAAGTCTCACCTAGGTACACTAATCATTCTAGGTCAAAACAGTACTATGGTATCAACACACAAACAATCTAGGGTGTCCTAATTGGGAAGGTAAGGGAACAACAATCATCAAGGTTGTAGGGCTGTCTACCATCCTATATAAAAATTAGTCATTAACAAGCAACTAAGAAATTATTAAAAGGTTACTACTCCATAAAATGGCAAAAATTGAAAATTTAGGCACAACAAATCACAAATAGATTTTTATCTTGACACGATCTAAGTTGATCAATTTCGAGATAAAACGAGATTTGGACAAGAAGGGAAATCAATAAAATCAAAGTATAGCACGAGCATCCAATGATGGAGGTTCAGGTCATGATTAAATTTAATTCGACTGAGTACGAATACGAGGTTCATAGGTGATGAAAAGATTTCAAGGAGAATTGTCAAGGCTGTCACGAATGAGACTCTAGGGTCAAGTTTAACTATGTCTCCATTCTCATAGATTGATACATGAAAAAGTGAACCAAAGTGCAATAGGTTGATCAGACCATCATGTATCGGTTCTGATTAGACAATATGTTAGTGGGTGGCCACCCAATAAAATATGTCATGACCAAGCTCGAAAATAGATAAGCTTGCAAAACTAAGGCTAATTTAGCAGCACAAGATATAAGGGTGGTAATGATGAAAGGAATTACATAGTCCAAGTTTCTTAACCAACGGGTCAAGCAATCAGATAAGGTACAAGGTTAAGCATCTAAGAAAACAAGCAGAACACCATCACATGTCGGGTCGAAAGAATTGAGTCAAGGCTGGATTTCTAATTAAATAAGAAGAAATTTAGTATAATGGTAGAGGTTATAGTTTAGCCAGTTGACCAGAAAATCATATCAAGAAAATAGGGTACAAGAAGACGGATTTTAGTGGGACATGATATACCTACACGAAGGTGAGCTCGTCTAGGTCTTGCATATAGGATTTGTTGGAGGGTAACAGCTAGTATTACATTCCGAATATCAAAGTCACGATAAGGAACGTCAAGGATCTCAATTAGAAAGTGGGAGTTCAAGAGGTGGTAATTAATGCACAAAAATAATGAAGATCGAGTTAGTCATCTGCTTCTGATACTCTTAAGTTCATCTGGTCATAACTTGCCAATCATATCTTTACCTCACCAGTCTCCATATGAAAATTTAACCTTTACTTAAACCCTTACCATGACTACCGTAGGCAATTTCCAATTTCAAATATCACTCTTGAAGCACAGCCCTCACATTTAGGAATCAACATTAACCATTTATTTAAATTTCCAAGTTCTTTCACCTTGTCTTAAATTTGACCCAAAACCTCTAAATCCCGTTTACGAATTCCTTGAACTTGTTCAAATTGTTCTCCTCGTATTATTTAATTTAAAACTCTAGGCCTTACAAAACTTATCTTCCATCATAAAATCAACTTCCGTATTTTTTCGACATACACCCTTGAATATTATTCTCCTAAAAATATTTCACAATAATCTCTAAACTTCCATAACTTTGTGTTCTCTCTATCCCTAGTCATTTCCTCGCAACATCTTGTTAATATCCTTATTAACACAATTAACTTCTTTTTCCATTACTAACCTTCTACATAGCCTTCAGAGTAAAATTTTCCCCAGAATCAATAACCAAGATTTTCTAAGTTCTCAAAACTAGGTTGACCTCTGATATCCTCATTAGTTTTGAATACACCTATAAACTATCTCATAACCCCAAAATTTCTCTAAATGTAATTGTTTCCAGATTGGCAGTATACATCTCTTTATTTTATTCGAGACCTTTACCATATTTCTATCTCAAGTTTCCATATGGAACACTCCACATTTGATTTCCTTTAGATCATCATAAAATAACCAGTTACGTCTTCTCTGAGCTACATAATTTACGTCACTTTCTTAGCCTTTCCCATGCAAAAGATACGAAGATTCAGAGTTTCGAAGTACATCTGGTAGGGACGACAAGATATGGATAATTAATGTAATGAGACAGAGTTTAAGATAAGAGGTAAATAAGAATACAAGGAAATAATGGCGAGAAAGAATAATGAAGATATGTTCCTTCTCATCGGTTCAAACGAGAGGAACCCATCAAGCTTAAATTCAATAGCAAGGAATGAGGGTGAATCCAAACAAGAGGAAAAAGTCCAATTGAAGTTCAAAATGAGTTTCTCAGGGGTCGTCCCAAAATCTCTCAAAGAATCCTAAGTGTGATTGAGTACCTTAGATTTAAAAATATTAATCTAAATACAAAATTAAATCAATAACTACAAAATTTTATCAAAATCATCAACTAATACCAGGATTCAAAGTTCTACAATGAATCCACAAAATCAAATTCAAATCAAGGAAAAAGGTGAATCAAAACAAGGAAAATAAGTTTAAATCGAAATTCAAAATGAGATTCTCAAGGGTCATCTCCGAAATCTCTCAAGGAATCCTAACGGTGATTGAGTATCTCTCATCCTAACATCTTAGTTTATATATCCTATAGCAGGCTCGTAGTAGTACAACTAAGTCGTTGCGCTACTACGAAATCGTACTAATGCGAATCTCGACCTGCATGGGCCACCACTAAAATGTGTCACGACCCGCACCCTAGAGTTAGGGCACGAGAAGTGGGTACGTCCAGCCTACGCCGCAGTGTCGGCGGTAGAACGATGTCCTAGGTCTCATGCATCTAACAGTATAAGGCTAAACAGTTTATACTCCCCGAATGGGGGTGACATAACAGGTACGGACTCAATCACATCTAAGGTAGAGCATGATAAGGATAGATAAAACATGAAATCTAAAGAGGTACAACAGAGAGAAATCTAAGTGTCTAAGATACACAAATCCAGAAATACAACTCAAATTTCCAAACTCAGATACAGTAATCCATAAAGTAAATACAACTCCAGACAATTGAAATAACTATCTAAAAAAACCTCTAATATGTCTCCTCTAGGCTAGCAGGCAATCTCCAAGCTATCTGTAAAATTTATCAACGGGTCCAGTCAGGACAGGAGCGAGTACAGTACATCTCAACAATATCATAACAGGTTAGGAAATATAAACATGCTAGAGAGTAAGATACAGGATCTGAAGAAATAACATGATGAAAAGAGAGAGACTGTAAGTAAATAGCTACAATATATAGAGAACTATCAGTGACTAATGATTCAGAGCACAAGATGGTTATGTAAACGGCACGATGTTGTACACGAGTAATCTACAGAGGTTGTACACGAGTAATCTACTGGATTGATTACATAACCACTTCTACTCTCCCACCCCAATCAATACACAAGGATCAAGCTAAGTTATATTATTGCACACGAAGTTAGTCGCACACGAATCATGTGAATACATGAATATACACGTTTTTACACGATTTGCACACGAATGTCACGAATACAAGGAGTACACGATGCTCACGATAAGTACACGAACACGAATACCCGATGTATCTGCTAAGAGGATAATATCGCACAACAAGATCCATATAGTACTAATCCGTATTTCCAACGTGTCAGCATCATGTAAAGTAATCTAAAGCAGGAAATATAATCCTAAATAAGATATGAAATGATCAGAGAATGTACTCGCATGATATCTGAATGTCCAAGGTAAAGATACTGTCCGAGGAGAGGTGTCTGGCTCCTAATTAGAACAGCACAAGTCACAACATGTCCAGAAGGGTAATATAAAGCACTACACTGCATTCTACATGAATCTTGGTCAAACTAGGCCAAAATCAACCCTTAGTCAACTCTGGTCAACTGCACTAGTCAAACTAGGTCAAACTAGGTCATGTCCTAATCCAGCAAGTCTAACTAGGCCTAACCAAGACTATCCTAGCAAGCACACATCAATACAAGGCTATACAAGCCAACATACACCCAACTCTATATAGCATGCAATTATTCAATACTCAAATAGGCAAGAATTCATATTGGATATACACTAGGTAATCTATTACTTTAAGCTATAATGTCTACACATATATAACATGCATATATTGGTATTCAACATTAGATCTATAATCATGGCATTTCAAATGGTTATATAAACTTATATATTACAACACAATATGCTAACATATATATAATATACATACATAGCTAAGTTAACTATATTCATAAATACTTATTTAAGAGGCTATGTGTGTGTATGTGAACATGGCAAAGGGGCAAGTGAGGGTTAAATGGGCATATAGTGTATACATATCAAAGAGTGTCAAAGTGTAAGTGAACAAAGTGTCAAGTGTGAGAGTGTCAACATAGTATAAGGTGGTACATGAGGTAATATAGGATTTGTGTTAACATAGAACATTACATCTCATTAACTTGTATATTGTATACATTACATCTATTATTACATTACATTTGCTTGCATTCATTCATCATTCATTTATTCTCTTGCACTACTATATGCACCATACATTACATACTATGGAACCTACATATTCATTACAAGCCATACTTATACATGCTTATATTAGATAGGATACTTACACCTCATACATCATTTATTTAACCATTTACTCATGCTTGCATTCTCTATTTAATTACATAATGTATATACTTAACATGGGTTAAAATCAAATAGAATATTATATTACACACAAGGGTGCACAAAATACATATGCCGAATAGTAACTCCTACTAATAATCAATACTGTACCATCTCAGCATAAATTAAAATCTAGGATTAAAGTATGTTAAGATCTATGTGTTAGCTTTCCGAAACTTCAAACGGATCGTGTTTTCGTTTCCGGAAACTCCCGAAATCGCGAAAATACGAGAATGCGTTTGTCTTTCGTACATCTGACACTCAAATAATTCTCCAAAAAGTTACAGAAAGAATTAGGTCTACTAATACATGTTTTGGACAGCTAACTTCAATACGCTTCTTTAAAAAAAAACGGGAGATTAAACCGAGCTTTGAGCTAGAAGTTATGACATTTCTAAGTTAGGGCTGAAATTAAAAACGTGGATAAAATCATGACGGATTTAGATAGTTTGAGCCAAAAGAATACCAATATATATCCTAATTATCCACAACAATAATGACAATAATAATATGAGGAACCACACTCACAAACTTGATTATATAATCATCATGAACCATTTATTACTATATAAAAATATACACTCTCATTAATATATATATTATTATATATATATATATATATATATATATATATATATATATATATATATATACACAAATCTATATATGTAACATGAACACATCTATAGAGATAATGATGAATATAAAGTACTCAAGAAACACTCTCTACATATTCAAATCTGAGATTTAATATGAATTAATTCATTTAATCAATATTTTAAATATAAAGTGTGTCCAAGTTTGGGGTTTTCCCCATGAACACAAACACACAATAATACAATAGAAATCCCTAAAGGACACATAATGGACACAAGAGGACACAAAATAGGGACACGACAATGGGGGTCATTCCTATGGTTAAAACTTTTCTAAATGCAAAATGGAGAAATAAAGAGCAGGAAATATTACCTGAGGAGAGAAAATCCAAGGAGAAAGGCTTCTTCCTTGGGAGAGCTTGAGAGCACTTGGGGAAAGACTTTTCAAAAAGGAAATGAGATGGGAGTCCTATTAGGGCCGGCCACAATGTTATCCCCCCTTCATTGAATATTACAAGTTTGTCCCTCCCTTAGTTACAAGTGTTTAAATAATTTTGGTTAGGGTTTGGGGGTAAAAGGGTCAAAATAAAACTCTAAATGGTTAACCTAATAATTAGGATTATGACTAATCTTTCTAACATGACTAATTAAAATATGGGCCATGGCTAACTAATGCTTGGGTCCAACTAGAGTCTAAGTTACCCCGGGTCCCCGTTACAAGTCGGATTGAGATGAAATTCGAACCCGACTCAAATAATCCCAAAACAATATCATAAATAATAAAATAATATCAAAATAATTCAAAGAGGTCAAATGCAAAATATCCTTAGGCCAGAAATGACAATTAAATATCATAATCACATGGTTAGGCTCTCGGTCAAACAGTCTCTAGGGTTTCACTAGCAAAACGTCAAAACACAAGTCATTGATTTAAATAATTTTAATAATTTAAAATCACCAAAAATCATATCATAATTAAATATCATTATTAAAATATTATAAACACAAATTTTGAAATTACCCTCATTTGGAAACTGGGTGCTACACTAGTACCCCAGCTCAGGATCAGAGGCAAGTATACCTTGTCGTTTCTTTACAGCTTTATTTACATGCTTATCTTCTTTCATTATCCAGTTGATTCTGATTTGATTGCTGACATGTGCTTCATCATTGTTATATAATCCTTGTTCACAGTTAGCCCTGTAGCCATAGTGGATATATTTTTTATTTGCACTTGATTGAGTTGTATCGTAGGATGATTGTTTATAAACTGAACTGTTATTTCCTTGTTTCTATTCTTGTAACCTGCGAGTCCACACACGGGGTGAGGGATGACCGTTGCACCTGCGAGTCCACACTCGGGGCGAGGGTGATTTGTCTTGAACTGACCTGCGAGTCCACACTCGGCGTAGGGTTAGTGATTAGTTCAAACCTGCGAGTCCACATTCGGGGCGAGGGTTTGGTATCCGTTGATCTCTTGTTTCACACATTTCTTCTAGCAGTTCATTTATGCATAGTTATTCATATATTCGTGTATCATATTGCTTGGTCTTTTCCTGCTTATATCCTGATTTCTTTTCATGCATGATAAACTGTAGAAAGGTATGTTTTTATGTATCTTGCTAGTCCTCTGAGGACCTGATGATCTCTTCAGGTTTAGACGAGTTTGAGTCAGGAGTTGTCGAGCGGGTTTGAGCCAGCATCAGACCACGATGCCCTTGCAACTGAGGTTATCTTTGATTAGCAGTTTGTTCTCAGTTACTTATTTCAGGTCTTTACTTTATTCCGTCTATTGGTAGTAATTTGTGTCCACCAGACATGACATGGATTCTTGTTAAACTTGATATTTTATTGTCTAATATCATTCATTTTCGGTCTTAATTAGAGTTAGTTGATTGTATCATATTTCTGTTGGATGAGATCTAGACTGCCATGTTAGTTCTATAGACTCAATGACTTCTGTATACTAGCAGCATTCTACTGCCGATACTGCGCATAGGCTGGCTTGGACACGCTTCGTATCCGAAAGCGGGTGCAGGTCGTAACAATTTTTTTGGTGGCCCATGCAGGTCAATGTTAATCACTTCGATTATATTACTATACTCGTGAGCCTGCAAATAGGATTAGACTCCTAGGATCTCATCCACATGTCTTGAAAATAGTATTGATCTCTATCCTTGATTTTTATTGAATCTTTGACTTGCATCCTGCTTGAAATCTTTATACCGTCTAATATTTCTTTTATTACAGTAAATGGATTCTCAAGACAGAATAACGCTTTCCTGAATACCCCACCAACTGCAGGAGGATTCTTTACGTACATGACCCCACCGAC
>JANAVB010009889.1:0-20643 GCA_029216955.1 Iris pallida
ATATTTTCTACTGGGGAAATACGAAAGAGATGAACTCCTTAATAGAATTCATGAACACCCATGGGAGACGTGGAAATATATGCCGATTTAAACCACAGACATAGTACTTCTTCAAAAATTTGTTTTGATCGGTATCATTAGCAAATCGTCGTTAGATTTGACCAGTCAGTAGGTGTAACGCCCCAGTCCCAAAATATGTAGGACAAAAAATGTAGACATGCCAGTTATATACATACGAAGTACACGGGCCTCGTATGTATACATAACCTGTAAAATGCAGTAAACCACAACTAACTAATCTCATCCACAAAATAAAGAAATAAAAGATATCATATAATGGATTGTCTTGAAAATATGTTGGGTGGAGACATCCACTACCAACCAAAATAAATGGGAAGAAGTACATGGTATATAAAATGTTTAAGTGGAAGTAGCAAGGAGGAACCAAGACACGTCATCTTCGAATAAATGGAGAAGACCACGATCTCGGCTAGAATACCTGCGGAAGATAAGAACACACACCTGGAGATAACCAGGTCCTCAGAGGGACATAACAAGACACATAATAACATGTCATAAACTGAATAATAAAAGCTCAACAGAAAAGTATATATGTCTAACAGTTAAAGGTTCCTAACCATTCTATGTGAGATGCACTTTGAGGACAACGTTCTACGCAGGGGCTGTACGGATTCACGCAAGCAAGTAATAAAGAGTGGCCAACAATTAGCGCTCATCCGAGACACTATCGGCCAAATGTGTATAAAAATAAATGTAGCCCCTACGCTAGTAGTTGTCCCCTCCCCCCCCAATGATACTATACATGCATCGTCTCCACAACACTGTTTAATCCTTAATAACTGCCAAGTCTTCTATACAAATCTATTAGCAGTTATATCCTAACGCACGGCCTGTACGCACCGATGTACGATCGGTACGCAAGTTCGTATCTATATGATACTCACAACTCATACACAACTCGTGGCACATCATGACAGTTTATGAGATGCTCTAAACATATGGTGATCCCTTAACTCTAGGCCAATTGCATAAAAAAATAAGATATAATAATTGCATCTACAAATAATCTTGAAAGAACAAAATAAAACATGCATGATATTGAGCAAGAAATTAAACAGTAAAGGCAAGGTGTCTTGCCTGATGTAACGCCTGGTGTGGTACAATGATCCAACAAGTCCTGATTTGTCCATAGTCATGGCCGATGAGTAAGGGTCCGAATCCACGAGAAAATATAATCAGTCATGATCAAGATAGACAGATAGTGAGACTTTGAGAAGAAAATATTTATACTATTTTTATAAATTATTTATAATACCTAAAAATATATTTTGGTCGTTAAATAGTTTTAGAAAATTACTTTAAAGCTAAAATTTATTTTTAGGCTAAAACTAAGTTTACCAAAATAAAATTTATAGTCAGCGAAACTATATTTTATTAGTACAAACAATTTAGATAAATATTTTGAAAATATTTAGGAAATTATTTTATTATTAGGAACTATATTCTTATGAATCAAAATAGTTCTAGATACATATTACTAATCTAGAGATTTATTTAGGATTTTAAAACCTTATTTTGAAGATAATAGGCTAAGCCAAATATAAAATTTATATGTAATGCATGTATATATTTGGACAAGGTAATTTTGGAGAAATTTATTATATCTAATGATAACCATGGTACAACAATAATATAATCTAAATACAAAAAAAATCAGTAACATTGATACTAATTGTCATAACATACACTAAAATAATAACAGTAAATAATACATTTTTGAGCTTTAGTCAAACTGTTATATTAATAATAATAATAATAATAACAAAAAATAATAATAATAAATGTTGTATATATTTTTGACAAAGTAGCAAACACAAAAGCAAAAGAAAAAGGGAAGAACAGAATGCTGCTTCTGCTCCTCCTTCTTGGATCGTACAAAAAGAGAGAGAGCTGGAGAGAGAGAGAGATAAAAATAATTTGGGGTGAGGATGAGCGACAGAGAGGGAGAAAAAGGGGCTCACCGAGGGGTCGGCGGCGTTCGGCTCTGGGCAGCGTACGGCCCACGGCGACTGCGGGTGGTCCTGCGCACGGTAGCGCGCACGACGGGGCGCCGGGTCTGGAGCGGAGAGGCGAAGGTCTCGGCGAGCTGGGTCGGCAAAGGTCCGGTGCTACCATGGCGGATGCGCTCACCAACGCACGGTATCTTCGATTCGGAGGGCAGCGGATCTGGAGAAGAAGGCACCGGATGCGGTGCTGATGGGGCGGTGGCTCGGCTGGAGGAATGGCGGCGGAGGAGCTAGGGCAACTGGCGGTGTGGCCTGCCATCGCGGGGGCGGCTGCATATGCACGGGATCCGACGCTGCGGAAGCATGGATCTCGCCGGGGAGTGCGGCGGCGCTCCCTCGAAAACTTTGACATGAGGGCGGCGCCGGAGAGTGTAGCTCAGCGCGGAGGTCGACGCCGGGGCGGCGGTCAGGTGAGGGTTAGGTTAGAATTTGTCTTTTCTTTTTTGGTGTAGTTGTGATGGTTTTGTGTGGTGATGGTGATGGAGATGTTGGTGGCGATGGCGAAGATGACGGCGGTGGTATGGGTTGTGGCGATGCAAGGAAGGTTTGCCGAAAGTGTCAGGTCGGTGATGGTGAATGTGATGGTTGGTCAGAGAAGTTGATGACGTTGGTATTGGCGGGGATGAGAGTCAGAAGGCTGTGGAGTAGTGGGGACGAGCGAAGAAGCCGCGGTGGAAGGGGTGGTGTTGTATCCTGCGAGACACGGGGTGGATGTGTTCGTGGTTATCGGATACGGAGCACCAAATGTAATTGTAGTAGAAAATATAGTAGAAATGGAAAGGAGGACACCGGCACGATACACCATGTGGTGGAATATTTTGTGGATTGTGGAATTGTTCATGGAAAAAAATATGGAGCCTCTCCTTATATAGGAGATGTGGGCTCCCAATGCAATCATGGCTAATAGTAGTTTAAACCCCCCCCCCCCCCCCGATGGATAATTCCATCTATTAATTCAAATAAATCTTAAAATTTAGTCGTTCCAATCCGAATTTAAATCATAGATAAACTCTCCATTAAATTTAAACTCTATTTAGAATAAAATCTTTTCCAATATAATTTATCATAATTAATTAATTTTAAACCAAAACACTATTTTAAAATACTTTTTCGAATATTAAAATATTAATATTAAATAAATTTCAAAAATAGAATTATATATATAAATTTATATGTCTCGTATAAAATGAACATTTGCATAAAGCCTCGTTTTCAAATATAAACTTCCATGATGTAAAATAAAGTTTTGGAAATTCCAGTATGATGCATTTTTACAATTTTACGCAATCGAAACTATTTATTATTTGAAAAACCATGCTCCTAAAATAAAAATGTTTGTACAAAAATATGTACCTCGCACATATTTGCACTCGACGAGCCATCCGAAAATATGAACTCATACGCGACGTACAATGCGACTATGCGACGTACAATACAAAGCAAAAATTAACCCAAATTTATTTTAAAAAAATTATAGTAGAAATTTAGGGTGTTTACATTCTACCCAACTTAAAAGAATTTCGTCCTCGAAATTTAGGTATAATTATGGTTGGTAAGGTCGAAGGGGGCAGAAAGAGTTTTATCGATAGGAAATCACAACTAAATCATTGAGCGAGGAGTTTGTGGTAGAAGTCAATGTAACATGCAGTTTAGATAGTTGGACAAATAAAATCAACGGATGTAATTTAAAAGATCATATGCATGATAACCCTTATGTGTCTGATTTGATCATACTACTATCAATCCTAAAATTTGTGGAATCCCAAAAATATTTTGAACACTTTTTCGATCTAAATTTAGGATCAATACGCCGGATTAATATCGTCCTAGTCTTTTTAATTGACTAAATTTATCTCGTCAAAATAAATAATTTGCAAAATTTTGATTTCTCCTCAAAATTTATATTTCATGAACTTAATTTTTCTGGAACTATTTTTTTTCCTCTTCCTTGATTTAATAATCATCCTTAAGAATTTACCCACAATATTTTGATTCTAAAGTATATAATTTAAATTGTTACCTCAAACTAGAAATTCAATAGGCTCCGAAACTTTCATTTTAAATGACCTCTAATCTACTTCCCTTTTATTCTCTTCTGTTTACCCGAACGTTTACTTCACAGAATCAACTATATTCGTGTACTATATTCGTGTATCGAATCTGTTATCTGATAGAATTTTAAAAGTCCAAAATTTCAATACCCAATCGTTTGTAATCTACTTCTCTTCGCATATATGTATATAATTAAATATTTTTCCAAAAAATGACTTCATCATTTCATAATCTTCTCAAAATTATATATTTAATAAATCCATGAACCTTCTTTTCCTATAAACCTATACATACTTCCTAAAGCTTTAATTCTCTCAAAATTAAAATCTTTAATCAAGTTAGCTGAGGTAAAGATCAATCCCTTCTAGAAATTTTTATAAAAGATTCATATCCTTTGTGCAGCAACATAAAATTTATTTCCCACATTTCATTAATCGCAACCTTTTTAAAACTCGCAAGTATACTATCATTGGATCATCTCAACCCATAATATTGCCCCTCTTAATCAAATAGCACATTTAACTAATGTCTCATAATCATGTATCATTTCACTTGATTAAACCACTAATCTCCTCTATGATGCCTTCCAATCTAGCCCATGTCTAACCAAAGGGTGTCATGATCAAATCTTTATCTAAGCCCAAGGAATCACAAAGCAAGGTTACGTGAATAATAGTAGAGCAAAATAAAATTTTTCAAAGAGAAAATCAAAACGATTTAGAAGAAAGTATTGGTTAGGCTCAATGGTCGTGATAGGGTTTGGATAATAAATACTAATTATTTCATGAAAATGAGATTTATTGGGCTAAGCAAATTAAGATAATGCACGAAAATAAAAGGCACGGGTTAACAATAAGCACAGGCTAAGCATTTAAGGAATTAAGTAGAACACAATCACATATCGGTTTGAAGGAATTGAGTCGAGGTCCATGGTTGATAAATATATCGGTATCATGGTAAAGGTTATAGTTTAGTCACTATGACCCGAAAGTCGCATCATAAAAATAGAGCACAAGGAGACGTGTTTTAGTGGGACATGATATACCTACACAAATGTGGTCTTGTCTAGGTCTTGCATATGAATTTTATTAGAAGAAAAAGTCTAGTGTTGTGCTCCAAATATCAAAGTCATGATAGAGGACACCAAATGATCAAAATAGAAAGTGGATTTCCTTAAGTACCAATTAATGCACCAAAAATAAAAAGGTTTGAAGCACGAAATAAGGATAATTAAGGAAATCTCAAAGATCTATGTAGAATGAGTTAGGGACACAATTTCTAGAGAGAAGATAGTCTCCTAGATGGGGTATGACCAAGGAACAATCTAATCATTTGTTCAAGATTAAAACGATGAGAAGGTCATAATAAAGGATCTGGACTTGAGGAAAGGTCGAGTAAGTCAAGATGAAGTTATGGTCATGTGGTTTGGTCGATGACTAACTATACTTGTGTACAACTATCATGGTTATTAGTAATATGGCAATTACTATTCATCTTGGTTGCCTCTCAATACAATATCTAAATCTATTAGTTCGAATCCCTCAAAAAGTTTTCTTAATATAATTCTTAAAAATAATCTTCCATAATTTGTATCCATTTTAAGCCGTCCAACTTAATTACGACTTAAAAACTTAATGTCCTTAAATCAATCTCGAAGTAACCCTTATCATATCACTACTAACTTTTCACAATTATATTACCAATCCAACCTTTAAACTCAAGATTTCATGAACCATAAAAATTTTACCATTTTTTTGACATCCCTAATCACAACTTTTAAACTCAAAATCGAAATAGATTTATAAATCATCAAGCATAGGACACAATTCAAAATTTGAAATTTTCCCTCAAACACGATTTCATATCTTCCCAAAACATTTTAAACCAAAATTTTACTATCATCACCTCAAACTTAAAACTCAAAATTAGCGATCTTATTAATCCGAAATAGTACGGCTCAATTTAAACCTTAAGATTTTCCCTTTTTTTCCATAATCAAACTTTAACTCAAAATTAATCACAGATCATATTACAAAAATTTTAAAAAAAATGGAAATCTTCCTCAAAGTCGACTTCATATCTAAAAAATATATATAACTCCCATGAGTCATAAATATTCTAAAATTTCTAAAGTTAGGAAATTTTTTTTTCTCAATCGTTTAGATGTTCTCACGAATCTCTTGCCACTTGTAGCCTCAAATTAAAATTTTGTCCATCTTCAAAGTTTATAATATTGCTACTACCCAACTTACAATAGTTAAACTAGTAGGGTGATAGGACTATGGGTCATGTCCACCTAGTATGGGTTACCTTATTAATCTCTATTAAGTACGAAAGAAGGGCACGAATCACGATAGAAGGGATCAAGCAAGATGCAACTCGAGGAGTCAAGCAAGAAGGCGGTCAAGTATGTGGATGAGATCCTAGACTCTAATCCTATACGCAAGCTTGCTTGGTACGGTAAAGTAACCAAACAATTTATCTTGACCTGCATGCGATACCACAAAAATATGTAATGCCCCAGTCCCAAAATATATAGGACAAGGAACGTAGACATGCCAGCTATATACATATAAAGTACACGGGCCTCGTATGTATACATAAGTTGTAAAATGCAGTAAACCACAACTAACTAATCTCATCCACAAAATAAAGAAAAAAGATATCATATAATGGATTGTCTTGATACAATATGTTGGGTGGAGACACATCCACTACCAACCAAAATAAATGGGAAGAAGTACACGGTATATAAAATGTTTAAGTAGAAGTAGCAAGGAGGAACCAAGACACGTCATCTTCGAATAAATGGAGAAGACCACGATCTCGGCTAGAATACCTACGAAAGATAAGAACACACACCTGGAGATAACCAGGTCCTCAGAGGGACGTAACAAGACACATAATAACATATCATAAACTGAATAATAAAAGCTCAACAGAAAAGTATATATGTCTAATAGTTAAAGGTTCCTAACCATTCTATGTGAGATGCACTTTGAGGACAACGTTCTACGCAGGGGCTGTACGGATTCACGCAAGCAAGTAATAAATAGTGGCCAACAAGTAGCGCTCATCCGAGACACTATCGACCAAATGTGTGTAATAATAAATGTAGCCCCTACGCTAGTAGCTGTCCCCTCTCCCCAATGATACTATACATCCGTCGTCTCCACAACACTGTTTAATCTTTAATAACTGCCAAGTCTTCTATACAAATCTATTAGCAGTTATATCCTAACGCACTGCCTGTATGCACCGATATACGGTCGGTACGCAAGTCCGTATCTATATGTTACTCACAACTCACACACAACTCGTGGCACATCGTGACAGTTTATGAGATGCTCTAAATATATGGTGGTCCCTTAACTCTAGGCCAATTGCATAAAAAAATAAGATATAATAATTGCATCTATAAATAATCTTGAAAGAACAAAATAAAATATGCATGATATTAAGCAAGAAATTAAACAGTAAAGGCAAGGTGTCTTGCCTGATGTTACGCCTGGTGTGGTGCAATGATCCAACAAGTCCTGATTTGTCCAATAGTTATGGTCGATGAGTAAGGGTCCGAATCCACGAGAAAATATAATCAGTCATGATCAAGATAGGCAGATAGTGAGACTTTGAGAAGAAAATATTTATACTATTTTTATAAATTATTTATAATACCTAAAAATATATTTTGGTCGCTAAATAGTTGTAGAAAAATTACTTTAAAGCTAAAATTTATTTTTAGGCTAAAACTAAGTTTACCAAAATAAAATTTATAGTCAGCGAAACTACATTTTATTAGTACAAACAATTTAGATAAGTATTTTGAAAATATTTAGGAAATTATTTTATTATTAGGAACTATATTCTTATGAATAAAAATAGTTCTAGATACATATTAATAATCTAGAGATTTATTTAGGGTTTTAAAACCTTATTTTGAAGATAATAGGCTAAGCCAAATATAAAATTTATATGTAATGCATGTATATATTTGGAAAAGGTAATTTTGGAAAAATTTATTATATCTAATGATAACCATGGTAAAACAATAATATAATCTAAATACAAAAAAAATATCAGTAACATTGATACTAATTGTCATAATATATACTAAAATAATAACAGTAAATAATAAAATTTTAAGCTTTAGTCAAACTGTTATATTAATAATAATAATAATAATAATAATAATAATAATAATAATAATAATAATAATAATAATAATAAAATAATAATAATAATAATAATAATAATAATAATAATAATAATAATAATAATAATAATAATAATAATAATAAATGTTGTATATATTTTTGACAAAGTAGCAAACACAAAAGCAAAAGAAAAAGGGGAGAACAGAATGCTGCTTCTGCTCCTCCTTCTTGGATCGTACAAAAACAGAGAGCTGGAGAGAGAGAGATAAAAACAATTTGGGGTGAGGATGAGCGACAGAGAGAAAGAAAAAGGGGCTCACCGAGGGGTCGGCGGCGCTAGGCTTCGGCGCTCGGCTCCGGGTAGCGCACGGCCCACGGCGGCTGCGGGTGGTCCTGCGCACGGTAGCGCGCACGACGGGGCACCGGGTCTGGAGCAGAGAGGCGACGGTCTCGACGAGCTGGGTCGGCGAAGGTCCGGTGCTACCATGGCGGATGCGCTCACTAACGCAAGGCAGCTCCGATTCTAAGGGCAGCGGATCTGGAGGAGAAGGCGCCGTATGCGGTGCTGATGGGGCGGTGGCTCGGCTGGAGGAATGGCGGCGAAGGAGCTAGGGCAACTGGCGGCGTGGCCTGCCGTGCACGGGATCCGACGCTGCGAAAGCGCGGATCTCACAGGGGAGTGCGACGGCGCTCCCTAAAAAACTTTGACCCGAGGGCGGCGCCGGAGAGTGTAGCTCAGCGCGGAGGTCGACGCCGGGGCGGCGGTCAGGTGAGGGTTAGTTAGATTTTGTCTTTTCTTTTCTGGTGTGGTTGTGATGGTTTTGTATGGTGATGATGATGGAGATGTTGGTGGCGATGGCGAGGATGACGACGGTGGTATGGGTTTCGGCGATGCAAGGGAGGTTTGCCGAAAGTGTCAGGTCGGTGATGGTGAATGTGATGGTTGGTCGGGGAAGTTGATGACGGTGGTAATGGCGGGAATGAGAGTTAGAAGGATGTGGAGTAGTGGGGACGAGCGAAGAAGCCGCGGTGGAAGGGGTGGTGTTGTATCCTGCGAGACACGGGGCAAATGTGTCCGTGGTTGTCGGACACGGAGTACCAATTTAATTGTAGTAGAAAATATAGTAGAAAGGGAAAGAAGGACACTGACACGATGCACCATGTGGTGGAATATTTTGTGGATTATGGAATTGTTCATGGAAAAAAATATGGAGCCTCTCCTTATATAGGAGATGAGGGCTCCCAATGCGATCAGGGCTAGTAGTAGTTTAAACCCCCCCGATGGATAATTCTATCTATTAATTCAAATAATCTTAAAATTTAGTCGTTCCAATCCGAATTTAAATCATAGATGAACTCTCCATTAAATTTAAACTCCATTTAGAATAAAATCTTTTCCAATATAATTTATCATAATTAATTAATTTTAAACCAAAACACTATTTTAAAATACTTTTCGAATATTAAAATATTAATATTAAATAAATTTCAAAAATAGAATTATATATATAAATTTATATGTCTCGTATAAAATAAAGATTTGCATGAAACCTCGTTTTCAAATATAAACTTCCATGATGTAAAATAAAGTTTTGGAAATTCTAGTATGATGCATTTTTACAATTTTATGCAATCAAAATTATTTATTATTTGAAAAACCATGCTCCTAAAATAAAAATGTTTTTACAAAAATATGTACCTCGCATATATTTGCGCTCGACGAGCCATCCGAAAATATGAACTCATACGCGACGTACAATGCGACTATGCGACGCACAATACAAAGCAAAAATTAACCCAAATTTATTTTAGAAAATTTATAGTAGAAATTTAGGAGGTTTACAGTAGGCACCATTGGAGTAGACCATCTCTATGATGAATAGTCCTTCCCACTTGGACTCGAACTTCCCAGCCGTCTTGTGAGTCATCACTATCGGTCTCCGAACTGGTAAGACGAGGTCACCCACTTGAAATGTCCTTTCCCGAATCTTTTTGTTGAAGGCCCCTGAAATTCGAGCTTGATAAAGCTTGTTCCATTGTTGAGCTAGCAGACGCTTTTCATCCAATGCCCCCAACTTCTATAGCCGTTGGTGTTGATTGTCTTCGTCAGTCAGATGATTGGTGATAGGTGTAATGCCTCGTTCCGTATGGTGCATTATGATGAGTCATTGGCTCGAAGAATTGTATTGACCCGATTAAGTATCGATGCGAATCGATACGAGAGTACGTTGACCCAAGGAATGCATCGAGTAAGATCGATGCAAGTGTTAAGTTGGTCCAAGAGAAAGCATTGAGTCGGTTTGAAGATTCTAAAAAATTGAAACGACGCAAGGCATTAGTCCGATTCAGACAAGTATTGATTTTATTTGGTTTCCTGTGCAGGCTATACATTTACGCTGAAATATAAGAGGCCGGCATTTTGTCTTATTTACAACGGGGTCCGCAAAACCAAAACACCGCCTCACAATAGACTGGGGCATAGGTACGATAAGCCAAATCGGTTGTATAATTCAATGAAGCACGAAGTGCTCGAATGGCTAAGTCAGAAGCGTTGGCCATGCAACAAAGTTATGAAATCAAGCCGCATCGACTCGACAAAACGATAAGGCTTATCGGCTAAGGTTGGGGGACTTTGACTTCTCTTTCCTACTCCTTCATGCCTAAGTAAAATATATCGTTGTATGCTAAGTTAACCTATCGAGACCACGGGCGTGGCTCGATCGAGAGATGAACATAGTGCATGTCGAATACTATATATAACAATTGAAATGAAACGTACATCAAATATATGAGTCACTATGGAAGATTGAATATCGCAAAGGCGAGCACCTCAGTATGCAATCTATAAGAACATGGGATAACTGTATCGACAAGTGCCTCAACGCACGAGTCATTCTGTGCCCCCGCGCATGAGTTAGTATGCTAGAACATTGAAAGGCTATATCGGCACGAGTGCCTCAGTGCACGAGCTATAGAACATTGAATACCCTATCGAGGCATACCTCAGTTGCACGAGTCGGAGGTAAGGAACATACATTGAACACTAAGGAATAGAACATGAAATTACGGTATCGAGGTATGCATCGTATGCATGAATCAAAGAATAGAGAACAATTGTGTCAAGGCGTGCGTACGTGCACGAGAATTATAAAAGATTCCTTTGTTGCAAAGAGAACAGTTATGGGATGAATGTGACATAATAACTCAAAAATGTTCGGGGCCTTCGGGTCATTCGGTTGACGAATATTGAGTTGGGGCATGATGCCATTGAACATTGAACGAAGTATAGAATATGAGAACATAGAAAGTTAATATGAGAAATACGAGATGATACGAAGTCTGAGTCACGGACTCAAGATATGTTTGGTTGTTTGAATATGACGCGCGTTGCATGGTCGAATGGACTTGAGAAATGGATTGGAGATAATCTTCCGTGCACGGGTGTTCCCTCGAACGGGTTTGCGCCGGAGCACCGGGACCGTTTGGCCTAGAAGCGACGTTAAACTTTGCAGGGCACACATCTCTAAGATGATTTTTGACCGGTTATTAATGTAAAAGCCGCACTGATTGGTACGCAACGGTAAGTCTCCGATTATTGGGATAACAACCCATCCCGTGAGGCACCGGGCTACCCAAATTAAGAAAAAAAAGAAAAGAAGAAGAGAAACACCTTCAGTCCATTCTGGTACGGATACACCAATGACCTTCATATAGTTAAAAAATGATATGCCAAAAGTTCAGGAACAATAGATCCTGCATAGAACACTTATAACATAACAGGAAAGGAATGAGGCGTATTTCCCTTGCGTCGGTACAAGGGCGACTACTTCAATGTTGGTAAGAAGTCACGAAACAACACGAGATTACTATTGGTTGCCTGCTTGCTTTTGTGAATCGATATAACCTACTTGCCATAATAGCATGTTTTACTACTTTCGAATATGCCATCAAGCATATCCTAAGGAGAACATAGAAAGATAACTAAATTGTATGTTGCATGAATCAATACATAACAAATGTCGGTTTATTTAAGTAGGTCTTTGATCATACAACAAGGACAAAAGTACTAATCCCCCACTAGATTGCTCGCAGGTTCAGTATACATTCTGCTTGCGGCAAAGCTTCGCTTGATCGTGCTGAGGCATGAAATGCCATAGCATTTGATGCGTATGATCGTATTGATGCTCGGACTTGCAACATGACTGATGTGGCCAAGATATAGAAGGCATGATGTATGGAATGGTGTAATCCTATTGAAAGCCTTTGTATTCTTAGTTCATTTATCAATATAGAGAATTATTTCGTATACTATGTTTTCTTTCGTTGCTAATATCAAATCAAAGATAATCATTTGAGAACTTGTCATCTTGCCTTATACGAGTGTAACTCTAAACTCATACGACATTACGCCCCAGCGAGGACGATGATTCAGATAAATTGATGTGAGGACGATGATTCGAACAAATCGATACGAGGACGAGATATTTTCTGGGTCAGGGCGTGACAAATTGGTATCAAAGCTCTAGGTTCAATTTCTTCAGGACGCTTGCTTCGTTTCAATTCCCAAGAGTTGCCCACCACGAATGAAATCACTCTTGACTCTACTCGATGCCGCATTGGATGTTCCATACAATAAGTCTAATATAAATTGTGTAATTTTGCCGTATATGTTTTGAAAATTACATGATGTTTGCTAAGGAAGTCACAAAATATTTGTTGCATCGAGTGCAACAAGCCGTAAAATAATTGTTGTTGCAAGCGCAACAAGTCGCGAGATGTGAATTGAGATGTTTGTTGCTGCAAGTGCAACAAATTGAGAAATATGAATAAAAATGTTTGTTATTTCAATGCAACAGTCGATATGAGAAATATTGGTTACATCGTTATAATGAAAGTAGTAAAATGTTGCGGTATCAAATGTAACGAGTTGTGAATGATGTATTGTAATGAACATAAAAGTTGATATCGAATGCATTGAACGAATTCGAGCATTGCCTTTGAATGTCAAAAATAAATGGTTGCACAAGGTGCAATGAATGTCAGGATTAAATTATTGCACAAAGTACAATAGAAGTCGGAAATAAATTGTTGCACAAGATGCAACGGATGTCGGGAAATGAATCATTATATGAGATGCAACAGACGGAACTGAAATCGTAAGTCGATGAGAACGAATCGTTCGGTTGCACGCCGAACTTGTGTTGGCAAACGAAAACATTAGCCGAGTTGTGTCTGATTTTGATTTATCAAAAGTTACGGTTGTGATCGGCATGATCAATATAGAAATTGTAAGTTGGAATAAACAGTTGATTCATACCGAGTATGATGCGAGAGAAATAAATTTATTTTCGAGTGGTATATGCCATACCACATATGCGATGAATGACTTGATTCTGAGTGGTCTATGCTATATCACTTGTGCGATGAATTGTGTCGAAGCAGTGTGAGAATTGCGGAAGGTTTGTCCGCAACGGACGAGAGAGTACCAAGACTCGATTGGAAATTTGTATGATGGCATGTTGATGCAAGTGTTCTTCGATAATCGGTTGGAATGATAGGGCGGGGACTCGTATCAATGAATGATAGTCAGACGAAAATTTGTAAGTCGGTCAAACGATCGAGACTAACGAAACGATTATGCCTTGATACAATAATCAGATCGACGGGATAGGAAAATTGAACTTATAGTCGAATCGCACAACTTACGACCTTGATAGGAATATAGGGCGAGACGAATCGCAATCAAATCGCACGACTTGCGATCTTTATAGAAATGTTGGGCAATACGAGTTATAATCGGATCGCACGATGTGCGACTTCGGTAAAGAGTTGGTTGATGCGGGTAAATAGTGCCTAAGGGATAGTTGGTTATGTTACGACAAAACTCATTTGAGTACGACTGAAACACACAAAAGTTAGAGGACTTGATCGTATAACTCGAGGCTTCGATGTTGGATAATCGATAACTCGGTTACGTAATCAAAGTATAGCGAGATGCGGCGAATCAAAAAACAAGTTGATACGTATGGAAAAGTTTGTAGTGAACTTAGAGGTATGCAGTATGAACTAATATCGATGTTGATACAGATTCAAAGTTGACCCTCACGTTATCGAAATTGATATGACCTATCAAAATTGATACACAAGGAAACGTAAGCACGAAGTGAGAATACAAAACAGAGCGGGCTTACGATATCGTAATTTTTTGGGAATAGCAATACGAAAATGTCGAATTGGTTGATAGTAAACCTTGCGATTGATCAGACGAGACTGTAAAGTTATATCGATGATTGTTTTGATGCGTATAGCATCTCGGATGTCGACCGTGGTAGATAGACTCAAACTCAATACGAGTAGATGTTTCGTAAATTTCAGAATTATCGACGGTAGTGCATGAATTTACTCGGAGGATAGTTGTGCCTCAGTTGCACAAATAGAAATGGTTTGGTCCAAATTTGGGTAGTCGCATAGAAATCGTCGGAACATAATTTGGCTCCAAAATAATATAGAATGGTTTATAGTAAACTGTCCTTCGTTAATAATCCACAATAATCGAGCGTAGCTTTGGGGCAGCTGACCCTAGTAGACTTAACCGTCAAATCAAAGTGAATATTGCAAACTCATAAGATGACCTATATAATATCGCATATGAATCACATGGTGCATGTTGATGATAAGTCTAGGCAATTTTTAAGAATCGTACTATACACGAGAGCGAGCGGTAAGAGAATGACTTACAAGTTATGTCATTAGATTTGGTTTCACCTTGCAATTGAGCTTGCATGAATTGAACTTACATTCGATGTTGCAAGATGGACAAGTTTGGAATTAGGCTAGAAATTCTCTACTCGATAGGAATCGAACATAAGATGCATCGTAAAGACCCTCGTGTCAAAGAGATTGTTCTATTTGAGCATCGCCGACTCGAATTGAACTTTTGTGTCGAAAAGACCATTGCCTTTGAGCACTGTCAATCTGAGTTACACCAGGAGAATCTAAGCACGGTGTCTAGGTAAGTCACTTAGCAGGCGTAGTCCTGATTGTTGATGCATTTGCAACTCAACAAAAAAATCGTATTGAAATGAATTGCATAGCCAGACTTCAAAAATAGTTGGGCAACAATTTCAAACGTAAGGCATTGCGAAGGATCGCTGCGATTGGATGCACGACGGCTTGACGTAACGCATGGTATTAATGGTCAGTGCAAAAAATTACGAAACGCAAAATAAAATTTTGAATCGTATCGCATACAGTGACTTTATTGAATGAATCACGTATGTATTAAATATACAGATGCGATAAAATTTTGAAAACAGTCGCTAAAGATTAGTCCGATCGAGAGTACGAGATGGCAAGTATAGGATTAAAATTTATATGTCAGCTTTGTTCCAATTTTCTACCAATGGGATTGGCTGAAATATACATATTTTTGGGATAGGTGTACGATCCAAATCAAGTTGTATACTGAATTCAAATTGAGCTGTAGGAAAGACTAAAAGTTAATGAAAGCTTGTACGAGTGTTTGAAACGGAACAACGCTAGTTGGCGAGATCATGAAATGATCTAGAGAAACACTTGGAATTGAGTGTTGGTTTCGGTTCGAGGACGAACCTTATTTTGAGTAGTATATTATGTAATGCCCATTCCGTACGGTGCATTATGCTGAGTCGTTGGCTCAAAAATTTGTGTTGACCCGATTAAGTATCGATACGAGAGTACGTTGACCAAAGGAACACATCGAGTAAGATCGATGCAAGTGTTAAGTTGGTCCGAAAGAAAGCATTGAGTCGGTTCGAAGATTCTAAGAAATTGAAACGACACAAGGCATTAGTCCGATTCGAACAAGTATTGATTTTAGTTGGTTTCGTGTGCAGGCTATACGTTACGCTAAAATATAAGAGGTCGACATTTTGTCTTATTTACAATAGGGTCCGCCAAACCAAAATATCGCATTGCAATGGACTGGGCCATAGGCACAATAAGCCAAATCGGTCGTATAATTCAATGAAGCACGAAGTGCTCGAATGACTAAGTTAGAAGAGTTGGTCGTGCAACAAAGTTATAAAATCAAGCTGCATCGACTCGGCGAGACGACAAGGCATATCAGCTAAGGTGGGAGGACTTTGACTTCTCTTTCATACTCCTTTATGCCTAAGTAAAATATATCATTGTATGCTAAGTTAACCTATCGAGACCACGGGCATGGATCGATCGAGAGATGAACATAGTATGTATCGAACACTGGATAGAACAATTGAAATAAAACGTACATCAAATGTATGAGTCGCTATGGAACATTGAATATTGTAAATACAAGCGCCTCGATGCATAAGCCATAAGAACATGGGATAACTGTATCGACAAGTGCCTCAACGCATGAGTCATTCCGTGCCCCATGCATGAGTTAGTATACTAGAACATTGAAAGGCTATATCAGCACGAGTGCCTCAGTGCACGAGCTATAGAACATTGAATACCCTATCGAGGCATGCCTCAGTTGTACGAGACGGAGGTAAGGAACATACATTGAACACTAAGGAATAGAATATGGAATTACGATATCGAGGCATGCATCGCATGTACGACTCGAAGAATAGAGAGCAATCGTGTCAAGGCATGCGTACGTGCACGAAAATCATAAAAGATGGCTTTGTTACGAAAGGAACAATTGTGGCATGAATGTGACGGAACTATCAGATGTGACATAATGCCTCAAAATGTTCGGGACCTTCGGATCATTCGGTTGACGAACATTGAGTTGGGATATGATGCCATTGGACATTGAAACAAAGTATAGAATGTGAGAACATAGAAAGTTAATATAAAAAATATGAGATTATACGAAGTCTGAGTCACGTACTCAAGATATGTTTGGTTGTTTGAATAAGACGCGTGTTGCATGGTCGAATGGACTTGAGAAATGGATTAGAGATAATCTTCCGTGCACGGGTGTTCCTTCGAACGGGTTTGCACCGGGGCGCCGAGACCGTTTACCTAGGAGGGACGTTAAACTTTGCAAGACAGACATCTCTAAGACGATTAGCGACCAGTTATTGTTGTGAAAGTCGTACTGATTGGTATGCAACGATAAGCCTCTGGTTAGTGGGATATCAACCCTTCCCATAAGGCGTCGGTCTACCCAAATTGAGAAAAAAAGAAAAGAAAAATAAGAAAATAAGAAACACCTTTAGTCCATTTTGTCACGAATACGCCAATGACCTTCATATAGTTAAGGATCGGTGGACTGAATGTGCAAGAACAATAGATCCTGTACAGAGCACTTATAACATGTTAGGGAAGGAATGAGGTGTATTTTTCTTGCGTTGGTACAAGGACGAATGCGTCGATGTTGGTAAGAAGTCATGAAACAACACGAGATTGCTATTGGTTGCCTGCTTGCTTATACGAATCAAAAAATGCTTGCCATGATAACATGTTTTACTACTTTCGAATATGCCGTGAAACAGATCCTAAGGAGAACATAGAAAGATAACTAAATTATATGTTGCATGAATCAATACATAACAATATTGGTTTATTTAAGTGGGTCTTTGATCAGTACAGAGAGGACGAAAGTACTAATCCCCTACTAGATTACTTGCATGTTCAGGATACATTCTACTTGCAGCGAAGCTTCGCTTGATCGCGCTGAGGCATGGAACGCCATCGCGTTTGAAGTGTACGATCGTATTGACTCTCGAACTTACGACATGACTGATGCGGCCAAAATATAGAAGACATGATGTATGGAACGATAAAGTCTTTTGTGGGCAAGAGAGAACTTGAGTGTTGTAGTCAATCTAGCAAATTCAGTTGGGCTATTGAAAGCCTTTATAATCTTAGTTCATTTATCAATAAAGAGAATTGTTTCGTATACTCTATTTTTTTCGTTGCTAATATCAAATCAAAGATAACTATTTGAGAACTTGTCATCTTGTCTTGTACGAGTGTAACTCCAAACTCATACGGCGTCACGCCCCAGCAAGGACGATGATTTGGATAAATCGATACGAGGACGAGCGATTTTTTAGGTCGGGGCATGATAATAACTACCCGTAAAGACGGGATCTGGATCTCCAGGGGAAGCACAGCCTCGCTCCCATAAACGAGAGAGAATGGTGTGTTTCCCGTAGGTGTTCGAACATTTGTACGATAAGCCCACAGACATTCATCGAGCTTTTCGTTCCAGTCATGCTTATTGGAAGATACGACCTTCTTGAGCAATTTGACGATCGTCTTGTTAAATGCTTCAGCTAGACCATTTGCTGCTGGATTATAAGCCGTTGATACTATATTTTGTATTCGATTCTTATCACAGAATCGATCGAATGCGTGACTCACGAACTGAGGGCTATTTTCATGGATAATCCTTTTGGGAACTTCGAAGCAGTATATGACGTAATATTTAACAAAATTAATTATGTTCGAGGTTTTTACCTCAGCCAGTGGTATTGCTTCCTCCTATTTGGAAAAGTAGTCGCTGATGGCGAGGATGAACCGGTGTCTTTTGGAGGACGGTGGGTTGATCGGCCCAATAATGTCTATTTTCCATGCTTCAAATGGCCAGGCGGCCACTATGGGATGTAGTAACTCCGAAGGTTGGTGGATGAAGTCAGCATGTAACTGACATACCCTACACTTCTTTGCGTAATCAATGACATCTTCCATCATAGTGGACCAGTAGTAGCCTATGCGATGTAGTCGGTCCTGCAACTTAGGACCAGGCTGGTGAGCCCCACAGGTACCATCGTGTGCCTCTCAGAGTGCTTCTTGCGCTTTGGTCTCGGATATACACCGTAGGAGGAGTCCATCGTATGAATGACGATACAACATTTTGGCAGTCGTGTCATAGAAGAATCGGAGTGAGCACCTTTTGACGGAAGTGGCTTCCTTCGAGTCTTCGGACAGGACTCCATAGACTGTATAGTCTATAAACGGGAATCGGCAGTTCCAAATGTCAATATTAGTGTGTATTTATACTGAGTAACTCAGATATATATATATATACAGGTTACTCTTCGGGCAAACCTGTTCTTAACCCATCACCGTGACGGATATTGGGTTCCAACATGAGCTACCAGAGAAACGATGAGACCTGCGAGTGCGTCAGCTTCTAAGTTTTGCAATCGAGATACATGTTCTACAAAGAACCCTATAAAGGTAGAAATGATATCGATTGCTGCCTGGTGGTAAGGAATCAGATCTTTATGCCGAACCTCATATTATCCTCGAACCTGGTTGATAATCAGCTTTGAGTCACCGTAGGTCTCAATGTAGTCGACACCTAACTGGTTAGAGAGCTGAAGCCCGATGATAAGAGCGTTGTGTTCAATAATATTATTGGTGCATGATTCCATGAGGGAGTATGCACTGTGGATGACTAAGCCGTCGGGAGCGATGAGAATGACTCAGACCCCTGCGTTGATCTCATCTTTGGGCTCTATTCTTGAAGCACCCTCAAAGAACATACGCCAAACATGATTGTCTGAGACTGCATTGGACTCTAAGACTTTATTCGGGATATCTTCGTAGAGTTTTGACGTCTCCGGTACAGGATGTGCCTCCAAAAAGTCGACCAATGCTTGGCCCTTGACTGCCTTTTGTGGACAAAGACCATGTCATAAGGCGTCAAGAGGATTGCCCATGTAGCTAACTGTGAGTTTAGGGCCCCTGGTTCGGTTATAAGTATTCTGAGAGGATTGACTCGGGAGATGACATGGATTGTTTGTCCAGCTACATAATGGTACATCTTTTGAATGACAAAGAGTAGAGCGAGACACTCATTCTCCACAAGATTATACCGATGTTCAGCACCAATCATGATCCTGATAAGATAGTATATTGCATGTTCGTGTCATTCGTTGCTTCTCTGAGCTAGCAAAGCATCGAGAGAATGGTCCATGGCTCGGACTGTCACGACCTGCACCTGGTATTTGGGCACGAACCGTGAGTACGTCCAGCCTACACCGCAGAGTCGACGGTAGTACGCTGTCTAGTCATCTCCATATTTATAAAACAACCACTCAATTTATATGTATTGCACAGTTTAAACCACATCATGGAATAGTTTAAAATAAGATGAATCATATATAAAATGTCACAGTTTGGAGAGGAGGATAAATGAATCTGACAAACTCCAACATAGATCAAGAGTATAAAATGGCATAGTCTCCAAAGATGAATGAACTAAAGTACAGTCACAAGACAACTCATGAGTCACAAAATAGAAATACAATCTAAAATCCCAAAATAATCCAGTCTATGAGAATGCTACATAAATCTCCTAAAAATCATCTGCAGTAGGTAACTCTGTGTAGGCAGCCTCCAGTTCACCCTGTGCACCAAAATTA
>JANAVB010009890.1:0-41916 GCA_029216955.1 Iris pallida
TCATACCTTGCACGTGGGAGGATTACATCTTTTTGATGTTTATAGCGTCCTTCCAGTGCAGTCCACAATTCCTTTGGGTCTTCTACAGTGAGGTATTCGGCCTTCAGGTCCGATCAATGTGTCTCCTGATGTAGATAATGGCTTTCGCCTTATCTATATCAGAGACTTTCACTGTAGAAACAACCACACAGTGTCTGCTGTATTTTTCGTACCAGTGGCCGGAGCCGATGGGAGGAGTTAAATTGTGGCTAATAAGCCCTGGGCACGTAAGTGGAACTTCAGGTCCACGTGCCAGCTCAAGTAATTTTTTTCCAGCACATCTAGTACTTCGAAATCGACACTCGCTATTTTGGCCATTTTATCTATCATGTGAAAAACATGCATAAAAAAATTAAATATTTATGCGAGAGTCTCGAAGACAATTGAACAACAACCAAATTTAATATTCTAACAACAAGTACAGTTTTACATCTAGCTTCCCCATTTTTATGTATCTTTCTGGATTTTATAGCTGTAGTTTTCTAATTTTATTTTCACATGCATAAAACCACCTTCCCTTGTTTGGCAATTATAATACTGGAAATGTTAAAAAAAAAACTCTCTTAATATATGGATATAGCATTTTGTACAAACATGGCCTTGACTAAAAATGCAAGCATATGACTGCTTACTGTGATGGATGGAATAATATATTCCTTAATTGGAAAGAAAGAGCCAGCAAGAGAATCATTCAGTCCGGAGCATAAGAAAGCTCAAGCTGAGTCTATTCTTTTGACTGGCAATGTATATATGGCCGTGTACTATCTGATTAGCTGTTACATTGGACAAGTAAAAGCTTTTGCATAGGATAACACAATATGGTCCTCCTGAACCTCTGTCACTATGAATCCGACCCAGGTGAGAACAAATTTGTTTGAACGTTAGCAATATAAAGAATATCATTCTTAGATTGTTGATATATATATTGCTAATTTTCATTCAAATTAATTTGTAAAAAAATTTAAGAAGTGTTACCAGCCTCTAGTCGGATCGACTAGGAAAAAAAGGAAGGATGACGTCGAGATCTGGACGTCGATTCTCCTTGCTTCAGCAATCGTGCTGATAACGTGTTTGAAGGAAGACGATCTTGTAGAATAGTATTTTTTTCATCACTATTCATCATATGGCAAGGGCCATATATAGGGCTAATGGGCAACCCAAGGGTCATGAGTTACATATCCCAAGGTCATGAGTTACATGACCCCAAGGGTCATGTGTAACTCATGACATAATGGTGAATAAATGGGTTTCACAACATTGTTAAGAATATTTAATGAATATTTATTAAGAAAGTTGACAGTAGGAAATTCTTAATAAATCTTAATGAATATTTATTAAGAGAGACAATTGGTTAATGGAGACAATTGGTAAATAAATGTTAATGAAAGCTTGTTAACTAACAACAAAGATAGTTGTGTACCAGTATATGTTAACGGAAGCACCCACAATGCATGGAGACAATTTTTTCTCTATTCAAAAATTAACAGAAGCAAACAAGTTTGCTAATTTGTTAATAGAGACAATTGGTAAATAAATATTATCATCAGCAAATATTTAAACTAATTGTCTAAATGTTAACAATGGACAAATAATATTTTACAAAGCAACTCTTTAAACAAGGAAAATATATATATTTTTGTAAAGCTTCTTTACAGAAGCTTGTAAAAATTTAAACGAGCCAAATATATATAAAAGGACAATATTTAAACAAACAAATATTTTGATAAAACAACTATTTGACAATTGTGTAAACGAAGCTTGTTAACAGAAGCTATCAAACAGAAGCATGCTAAGAGTAGTTTGCAAACAAAAGGTTGCTAACAATAGTTTGCAAACAGAGGCTTGAGAAAAAAAATGTGAAGTATTATAGCAAACAGAAACACAAAATGTGAAGTAGTAGCAAGTTTTGAACAATAACAATTGTTAAAGTAGCAAACAAAAGCAAGCAAGGAATGTTAACAGAAGCAAATCTAAGTGATAACAATAGATGTTATCAGAGTTTGTTAAATTTGACAGTAGCCACTTTTTAACCGCACGAAATATTAACCGAAATAAATTGATAATTTGTTAACAGTAGCAAATTTAACAAATTAGAATAGAAAATCCTAGCTAACTCTTAGATTGTTGGAAATTCTTCTTTATACTCCTTTTTTAAATCTGCAATAAAATAAAATTAAAATTTTTATCGGCCTCCGGGAAGTCGTGCACGTAGCACTGCCCTAAGAGTTAGCTCGGATCTATGTGCAGACTGAATCCGAACGCCCCTATGGTAAAATCCCCCTCCACCAAACCCTTGCCGCACACGACTCGGAGAGAGTGATCCCGACTTAGCTCTGCCCAGAGCAACAACGAAGAACAGTATAGTTTTGGAAGAGAAATTTCGTAGAGAGGTTCGGAATTTTTCTGTGTGTAGAAATGAGAAGGATCTCAATATATAGGATGTTTGGTACTCTCCAACGGACAGAAAATTAAAGGACAATAAAAAAATGTTACAAACGTTACACAATAAAACAAATGTGTAACATGAGCTTCAACGAACCTGGACAATATTAAGTACCAAACGTTACAAAAATTAAAGAACGGTAACGTCAGAAAATTGTAAAGAGCAAAAGGTTTTAGGGTCTCAGCCCGAACCCGAAGAGAAATCGAATCGGCATTCGGCGTCCGCAGATGTGGGTACGTACCTACACCTGTTACGCGCCGAACCGAACTGAGCCGAGCCGGCCGGGCGGCGACGGCGGCGCGCGCGTGTGGCCGATGGAGCTCCCACACACAACTTTTAATAAAGCAAAAGGAGAAAAGGTAATATACACAGTGGAGGGAATCCCACTAGCCGATATGGGACTAATGCTTAGGAAACTTGAGCTTTTGCTCAAACACAGGAGCAGCAGCTAACACTTGGCTCATTTCTTCGTCGCTGTCGTCCAGATCTGGTGCATCGCTGCTTCCGACGACCTCATCCTTGCCGGCGCACCACCGTTAGCCGCAGCACCATCCTAGATCCGTTCCTGACCTAGCCGATCTCGAACGTCACCCACCGTCTCCGCTCTTCTTGTGCAGCGTCAGAGTTCCACCCCACCGGAGCTGCCATCGCCGTCTTTTCTTTCTAGCCAGATCGGGAACATCGACCCCTCGTCGCGTCCTCCTCCGCCAGCACCGCGAGCCTCGATTGAGCTCCTCTACTACCTCGGTGCACCGCCATCGCTCCGGCCGGCGGTGAGCCCCTCGCATTTCCTCTCCTTTCTCGAACTCTCTCATCTCTCCCTCTTTCTTTCTTTGTAATAGTTGTTGTCTCTCTCTAAGAGAACTTAGGATTTTTAACCCTAAGTGCAGGTATTGTGGACTTGGGCTTCGGCCCAATCACTATATGGGCTTGGGCAGCTTTTGTTTTAATTTAATTGGCCGTGAGCTGGCTAAGCCCAGTAGCTTGATTTTTGGTATATATTATAGGCTTTCAGCCCATTAAGTATTATAGTGTATACATATATGTATATAATTTGGTATATATACGTATATGTTTTTATGATATTATTTTCATTAATATTAGCCCCTCAGTACTAGTTAAAATATTAGTAAATATTTTTCTAAAATTATTTTGGAACATATATATTATATAGGCTTGGGTTTATAATGAATTCAATTATTTGTAGAACTAAATTATTATTTCCAAATTGGTTTAGCAAACTATAATATTATTATAGTTTTTATCTACTTTTATTTTACCTAAAAATTATATTTGCCAGATTAAGGGTTTAGTCTCTAATGATCTACTATATCTCTAAATTTTTTACTAATGAATATATTGTTCAAATATTATAAAAAAGTATTCTATGTAATTAAAAGTATATTTTATCTATAAAGCATGTTTACCAAAATTCATGATTTAGCCTCATAAATATTATGTCAAATATTGCTAGTAATAAAACATAGTTTCTACTATTTTTCCAAAATAGTTTATTTATTTAATATTGCTTTTCCTTTCAATTACCGTCTCCATCATAATCTAATCGTGCGTGTCCTATTTTGTGACTTGGCTCAATCTCTGCAAATCTATCGAAGTCCTATGGACTATTCTATCTATTTTGTACTGCTATCGGGTCTTTGATGACGGATATGATCTGGGATATTTATTGGACGTTATGATCTTTGACGACTTATTTGGGATATCATACATGATCATGAAGCCAGTGAATACAAAATGCTACACTAGCAAAGTACCAATATACATGATCACTATATCAGTCTAGATCTAAATACATCATGTTGACCGAAGTCTGAAAAGTCTCGAAATAATAGGGCTAATACATGCCCTAGCTAACACCACCAAAATGAAATGAACCGAAAGTGGTAAGAAAGGGAAACCCACTCGCGAGGAGGAACAACCGCATATTTAAGCAGGTGGTGGGTCATCCAGAGAAAGGTATAGAGAATTCTCGGGCTCCAACGGTAAATCTGGCCAAACAAAACTAGTGGGGTCAAAATTTCAAATAACAAGTACCCGAAAGGAAGCTCGAGGTGAACGACAAAGCCCAACAATAACACAACAACATAAGGCAAAAGTAAATAATTGCGGGTCGAGACCAGTGCGGTACCAATGCACGTATCTCGAGAATATAAATGACTGAATGGAAATACTGAACAATGTAGATATGGGACAGAATAAGCCGGTGAGTAACATGGAACTTAGGAACTACTAGAAAATGGAGCCACAATCCTTAAACCAAACAAGGACCAGGGTTGCAGATCTTTTTTCGAGAAGAACTTAGCCTCTGGCCACTCACTGACAAGAGCATATAAAGTAATGAACAATCAAAAGTGCACGACCAATCATTGCCTACGGCTTGCTATAATTAACTAACTAGGGTTATCACAAACCTAATTACTAGAATGCAATTTGAGGAACTTCAACTACCACCTATGCTGCAGTAACTCGGGTGGCCAAGGGGGTGACGATGGTAGAAAAATAAATACAATCAATCAATAGTAGATAACATGTACTAAAAAACATATCAATAGTTCTATCAACACTCAATCAGTAGAGGACAAGGGCCTACGTCAATCGGGGTTACCCCTGCCACTGTGGGGGCTCATAGCGACTCGAGTCGCGGTAGTATGAAGTGTCCCCCTACGAATGATCTATATGAGTTTACTAGTCAATTACCTGTAAGATTTATTTTTAATTATCAAGTCATGGACACTCGAGAATCGTCCTAACATAACGAGTCATGGGTACGGGTCATTTGTGGGATATCTCTAGCAAATGTTCTCAATACACATTACACGCGATACAATGGACAATACTCACACTTGATTGTCCATTGCCAAGATGAAAATAGATTAGACATATAACAAGTTAAATCTATGGTGTCAATAAAGAACATGCATTCAAATTTGAATCTAGAAGTTAATAAGAAAATCAGTACAGGAGTGCGCTACTACGAGCCACTATCTAGAATATGGAACAATACGTAAACAAGAGCATGTGTCATGTATATATGGTATACAATCACTTTCTAACTATACAACAACACTAGAGCATGATAAGACATCATTTTAATTGAATAAAATAGCAAAAACGGGCAATAACGAGCAAAAACAGACAAAATAGCCAAAATAGCTTATCCGGATTATCCGGCGGATTAACGCGGATTACCGACGGATTTTTTCAAAGTGTCACAACAAGTTTTTAGAGCAAATTCGGATGATCCAACAGATTTTCGCGGATTACCGACGGATTTTTCGAACTGCCACAGAAAGTTGATTTTTGAAAACTCCAAAACTTGTTTCGGCCACAAAATCTTCGTTTTAAATTGAAATTCGGATTTCAAAATTCAAAATCGCATAGAATTAAATTTTCTACAACATGAAAGAATTAGTTTTTACAAAATTTTAAAAATTGATAGATGAATACCTCAAAATACTCAATAATACTATCTAGAAACTAAGATCTACGTAATACCAACCAAAAATGCTATATACTAAAGATGTTAATAATTTAGGGAAGCATATTATAGAACAATAAAACTTTAGTTTATATCAAAAACAAAAAATAAAGCATGATTATATGACTTTTGAGCAAGATGTACTTGCCTAGGTTTTAGAAACCAAGCCTAATCTTCTACTCCACCACCAAGAGGGGTACGAAACCACACTCTAGGCCTCACGGCCAAGCTTTTCCAAGCTTGAGGAAGAGGAAGGAAAGTGAAGAGAAAATGAAGGAAAAAAAAGAGTGATGAGAGAGAAACTCAATGGGTATATATAGAAGGGGTGAATTAATCGTGACAGTCTGATCGCGATCCGCGACTCATTCTAAAACAATCTCAACCATCCAGAAGAAAACCAAGAAACCAATGGATAATAGAATGTATCATTACTATTCACGAAAATATCTGAATACTATTCATCAAAATATCAAAATATTATTCATCAAAATATCTGAAATTGAAAATATCTAAAAGTGACTCCGGACGGCATATTGTCGGTACACACCAGTACACCGTCGGTATGCCGGTCAAGGAATTTTTTTTTATAATTCAGGAATATTTTTAAGTGTTTCAGAAATCAAGAAAATATGAAATACACTAAAAATACGTATCCGTATATAAGTACTGACACTGTGAGACGAGTCTCACATATTTGAATGACCTTCTATGACATAAGAGTATCTAATATGATACAATTGATAGTTAAGAATGCCCTTAAATATTCTTTATAGTATATAATATAATAACTGGTTTGACGAATTTAGTTACTTCCTAAATCATACTTGGTGACATCATGTGAGACTCGTCTCACAGTATCGATATTTATATACGGATACGTATTTTGTATTATATTTCGTATTTTCTCGGTTTTCGGAACGCTTTAAAATTTTCCCAAATTATAGATTTTCTCCTTGGCTGGTATACTGATGGTGTACCGGAGTATACCGACGGCATGCCGCTCGGATAGATTTTCCATATCGATTTTCGATATTTTCGTGAATAGTGTTTTGGATATTTTGATGAATAGTGTTTAGATATTTTCGTGAATAGTGTAGATACATTATATTATCCAATGGACAATTGGTTTTCTTTCAATGGCTAGGATTGACCTAGAATATGACATGGATCACGATCCAACGGTCACGATTAATTTACCCCTTTTATATATA
This sequence comes from Iris pallida, assembly GCA_029216955.1. NCBI lineage: Eukaryota > Viridiplantae > Streptophyta > Magnoliopsida > Asparagales > Iridaceae > Iris > Iris pallida. Next base: position 7,193 of record JANAVB010009890.1, read on the forward strand.
TCATATGAGTTTATCTCTCTTCTCTCTTTTCTTTCCTTCACCATTTCCCCTTCACTCTCTTCTCTCTTCCTCAAGCTTAGGAAGGCTTGACCTTGAGGCCTAGAGTGTGGTTTCGGAACCCCTCATGGTGGTGGAGTAGAAGATTAGGCTCGATTGCTTAAACCTAGGCAAGTACATCTTGCTCAAAAGTGACATACCATACTTTATTTTTGTTTTTCATAAAAACTAAAGTTTTATTGGCCTATAATATGCTTCTTTAAATTGTTAACATGTTTAGTATATAGCACTTTTGGTTTTGATCGACAGTAGTAGATCTGAGTTTCTAGATATAATTTTTGAGTATTTTAAGGTATTGATCTATCAAATGTTTTAATTTGTGAAAAATAATACTTCCATGTTGTAGGAAATTCAATTTTATTCAATTTTGACTTTTGAAAGTCCGAATTTCGATTTAAAATAAAGTTTTTATGGCCGAAACAAGTTTTAGCGAAAATCTGGATTTTGTTGCTGTTTGGAAAAATGGTATACCGCCGGTATACCGCAGTATACCGTCGGTATGCCGGTTTTTGCACCAGAAACCTTCTGTCTTTAGCCTGGTATACCACCGGTATACCACAGTATACCGCCGGTATGCCATTTTATGCTATTTTAGGCTGTTTTTGTCCATTTTTGCCCATTTTTGTCCATTTTTGATAATTTCTCGATTTTAATGAACTCTTAACATGATTAGATGACCTTGCATAGTTAAAGAATGATTGTACACTCTATATACATGGTACATGCTTATGTTCACGTATTGTTCTATGTGCAGATTATAGATAGTGGCCTGTTATGGTGCACTCTAGATTACTGTATATGCTTATCTCGATTTAGTGGCTCGTAGTAGCGCACTCATGACTTAATTTTTTTTTATTGATTTCTAGACCCAAGATATGAGTACATGTTCTTTCTTGACACCGTGGATATAGCTTGTTGAATGTTAATCTATTGCATCTTGGTACTGGACAATCGAGTGTGAGTATTGTTCTGTGTATCACGTGATGTTTAGTACGAGGATGTTCGTAAGTGATAACTTATGAATTACTCGTACATAACACACGTCATCTTAGGAAATTCTTGAGTGTCCACGACTTGAGAACTTGACATGAATATGATAAGGAAAATGACTAGTAAATTCAAGTAGATCATTGTAGGAGGAAATTTGCACTACCAACACCGAGCTCCAAGGGCCCCATGAGGCATGGCTCAACCCTGCTAGGCAAGGGCTCCATGACCTACCAAGTTTGCGCGTATTGATATACGATCGAGTCACATATCGTACCGGGTTGCGGCACAGTTAGTTATATATTTTCTTTTACAAGTATATGATATGGTTGTTCATGTTACAAGTCTAGACATGTTTCATCTGCCAGCAGTCTTGTTGGGCAATAGATGTACTACTCGTACCCCTGGACATCCGGGTATCTGCAGTCAGGTAGTTGCGAAAATCCTCAACTTGAATATTAGTAATTAGGATTGTGATAACCCTAGCTAGTTAATGATAGAAAGCCGTAGGCAATTATTGGCCGTGCACTTTTGATTGTGTGTTACCTTATATGCTCTTGTGTCGGTGAGTGGCCAGAGGCTAAGTTCTACTAGGGAAAATATCTGTAACCCCGGTCCTTGTTTGGTTTAAGGGTTGTAGCTCCGATTCCTAGTAGTTCCTAAACCCCTTGTTGCTCATCAGATTATTCTGTTCCATAGCTATATTGTTCAGTATTTCTATTCAGTCATTTATATTCTTGAGATACGTGTATTGGTACCGCACTAGTTTCGTCCCGCATTTATTTACATTTGCTATATGTTGTTATTTTGTTTGTGGTTTTATGTCGTTCACCTCGAGCTTTCTTGTGGAACTTTCTATTTGGGGCCTGACACCACTGGTTTTGCTTAGCCAGATTTGCCGCTGGAGCCCGAGGATTCTCCATACCTTTCTCTGGATGACCCGCCGCCTGCTTAGATCTGCGGTTGTTCCTCCTCGCGAGTGGGTTCCCTTTTTGTACCGCTCGTGTTTCATTTCATTTTGGTGGTGTTAGCTAGGGCATGTGTTAGCCCTATTATTTTGAGACTTTCTTAGACTTCGGTCAACATGATGTATTATATTAGATCTAGACTGATATAGTGATAATGTATATTGGTACTTTGCTAGTGTAGCATTTTGTATTCACTAGCTTCATGATCATGTATGATATAGTATTTTGGGACGCCTCTTTACTTTCATATTTGATATACTCTTGATACTTGTTGTTGTTGGATTGAGATAGGATTTGTTCGACCATAGGAGTCGTCAGTGGCATGCTAGAGTCTTCCCACTTGTCTTCTAGACAACTTTGATCGTACATTGGGGTACTAGCGTACCATGATATACGTAGCTGGCTTTGTTTCGTCCCTGTTATCCAGTATTATGGTTCTGGGGTGTGACAGGGTTTTTTGGTGGCCCATGCAGGTCCGTCTTCAAACTTATGGGGGATTCATCTTGTTAGAATCTCAATCCTATAATTGTCTTCATTTGATCTCCCTTAGCTTTTCGCATTCTCGTTTTTCTTGAACTGTAAACATGATTGACATATCCTTGTTCTGTTCCTGTCCATTATTGATATCTTGTATCCTTATCTTTCAGGGACACACCGCCATCTTCTTCTTTTGAAGGTTCAGTTGCTCCGCCATCTCAGGTAGCTCAGATGGAAGGTCATGATCAGACCCCGCCTCCGCATAGTCAGACTCCAGCACCATCTCAGCATCCGTTGGCAGCTCAGTCTGTTTCTGTTCAGTCAGCTCAGCCAGATCCGTTAGTCCCTTCAGTACAGCCAGTCCAGGTAGACCAGCGTGCCCTACTCGAGATGATACGGGGCATGATGGAGGCACAACAACAGCAACATCAGAATCAGCTTCAGATCCAACAGCAGGTGGTTCAGTTGTACCATCAGTTGCAGCAGGGCCAGGACCATACCAAAAACACCCTCTACCAGGGTGTTACAATAGCTTTAGAGGTGAGTGGACGTCGTAGTCATAACTCAGCATCCGACTTTAGTCGCCTGCGTCCAGCTCAGTTCTTCGGCACCGAAGTTGCAGTATCAGCCGATTCTTGGCTTCAGGACACCGAGGCCATTTTGGAGGCAACGAGGACTCCAACAGAGGATAGGGTAGCAATGGTGAAGCTACAGTTATCCGACATTGCCCGCGACTGGTGGGTTGCACAGGAGATGGGTCTTCCTAGGCCTATTAGTTGGGAGACATTTCGGGAGCGCTTCCAGGAGAAGTTCTTCCACACCTCAGCCAAGTTCCAGCTCCAGCTACAGTTCATCTACCTTCGTCAGCAGACGAGGAATGTGGATCAGTATGCGGCAGAGTTCTGTAGGTATAGTCGATTTGTATCGCACATGGTAGCTTCTGATGGTGATAGAGCTCAGAGGTTTGAGCAGGGCTTGCACTTGGAGCTTCAGCAGCTCATGGTAGGCCATTTTTATGACACCTTTGATACAGTACTGAGAGCAGCTAGATCCTTGGAGATGACCAGTCAGAAGATAGCAGATAGGACCAGAGGTCAGAAGAGGTCACACTCGACTATGAGGGGCATTACCATTCAGTCCTCAGCTCCAGCTCCAGCAGTCAGAACTCCAGATCATCGACCTCCTCGACAGACAGTATCATCAGCCCCGACAGTGGCATCATTACAGCAGTCCAGGCAGTCAGGCCAGCCAGGATGTGATTATTGTGGAAAGCCAGGGCACACCAGAGCCCAGTGTAGGAGGGCCAATCATCAGTGTCTCAGGTGTGGTGCGTCTGACCATATGATTAGGTCTTGTCCACTATTACGTCCAGAGGGTTCATCAGTTGCCCCAGTGCCATTGGCGATCGAGAGGGCACCAGCAGAGTCAGCTCGATCCTATGTTCAGCACCCGCTTCCGACGCAGTCCCAGCAGTTTCAGCACCAGCATCCAGCATAGTATGCCCAAGCCCTGCGGGCAGGACCGAGCCAGCAGCAGACTACACGAGTACCCGTGATGCGTGGGCAGGCTTTCAACATGAGCTTGCAGGAGCTGTTGGCCGAGGGCGGTCAGATTGTAGGTGAGATTTTGAGCATTCTTTCTGTTTATCTTACTCTTGGGTTTTGTTGACGGTCTTGTATTCCACCTAAATTCAGAGTACAATGGTCGCCTCGACATATTCGGCGAGTGAATACGAGTTTCTCGTACCACTCATCTACCTCCGTATCTCGTGATATCTATCATGTATCCCGACTACGTAGGTGCGTCCTGGATTAGAGTCATGTCTTCGACTAAGTCGTTGGTACCGACTTACTTCGAGACTTGACCCTTGTCCACTTTGTGAGTCAGCGTAGGCAATCAAGGACGAATCCCTACTCAACTGACTCAGGGGTATATTATTCCATATGCCTCATTTTCTTGTATTATATATGTATGTATTTATTATTTTCCGCATTTAATTAAATTCTGTATCTCTAATATCACTTGTACACGGGATGTTTTCTTTCGATGTGTTATGATTTTACATTATTTTAGCATGTGTATTTTTTGCTCAACTGGCTTTAGGAAATTCCGAGGACGAAATTTTTCTAAGTTGTGGAGAGTTGTGAGACTCGTCTCACAGTATCGGTATTTATATACGGATACGTATTTTGTATTGTATTTAATATTTTTTCGGTTTTCAGAACGCTTTAAAATTTTCCCAAATTATAGATTTTCTTCTTGGCCGGTATACTGACGGTGTACCGGAGTATACCGACGGCATGCCGTTCGGATAGATTTTCCATATTGTAGATATTTCGATTTCAGATATTTTCGTGAATAGTATTTCCGATATTTTCATGAATAGTGTTTTGAATATTTTGATGAATAGTGTTTAGATATTTTCGTGAATAGTGTAGATACATTATATTATCCAATAGACAATTGGTTTTCTTTCAATGGCTAGGATTGACCTAGAATGTGACATGGATCACGATCCAACGGTCACGATTAATTTACCCCTTCTATATATCATATGAGTTTCTCTTTCCTCTCTCTTTTCTTTCCTTCACCATTTCCCCTTCACTCTCTTCTCTCTTCCTCAAGCTTAGGAAGGCTTGGCCTTGAGGCCTAGAGTGTGGTTTCGGAACCCCTCTTGGTGGTGGAGTAGAAGATTAGGCTCGATTGCTTAAACCTAAGCAAGTACATCTTGCTCAAAAGTGACATGACCATACTTTATTTTTGTTTTCCATAAAAACTAAAGTTTTATTGGCCTATAATATGCTTCTTTAAATTGTTAACACGTTTAGCATATAGCACTTTTGGTTTTGATCGACAGTATTGCGTAGATCTGACTTTCTAGATATAATTTTCGAGTATTTTGAGGTATTGATCTATCAAATGTTTTAATTTGTGAAAACTAATACTTCCATGTTGTAGGAAATTCAATTCTATTCAATTTTGACTTTTGAAAGTCCGAATTTTGATTTAAAATGAAGTTCTTATGGCCGAAACAAGTTTTAGCGAAAATCTGAATTTTGTTGTTGTTTGGAAAAATGGTATACCGCCGGTATACCGCAGTATACCGCCATTATGCCGGTTTTTGCACCAGAAACCTTCTGTTTTTAGCCCGGTATACCGTATTATACTGCCGGTATGCCGTTTTATGCTGTTTTAGGCTGTTTTTGTCCGTTTTTGTCCTTTTTGTCCATTTTTGATAATTTCTCGATTGTAATGAACTCACATGATTAGATGACCTTGGATAGTTAAAGAATAATTGTACACTCTATAAACAAGGTACATGCTTATGTTTATGTATTGTTCTATGTCCAGATTATAGATAGTGGCCTGTTATGGTGCACTCCAGATTACTATATATGCCAAGCTCGATTTAGTGGCTCGTAGTAGCGCACTCATGACTTGATTTTCTTATTGATTTCTAGACCCGAGATATGAGTACATGTTCTTTCTTGACACCGTGGATATAGCTTGTTGAATGTTAATCTATTGCATCTTGGCACTGGACAATCGAGTGTGAGTATTGTTCCGTGTATCACGTGATGTTAGTACGGAGATGTTCGTAAGTGATAGCTTACGAATTACTCGTACATAATACATGTCATCTTAGGAAATTCTTGAGTGTACACGACTTGAGAACTTGACATGAATATGATAAGGTAAATGACTAGTAAATTCAAGTAGATCATCGTAGGAGGAAATTCGCACTACCAACCCCGAGCTCCAAGGGTCCCATGAGGCATGGCTCAACCCTGCTAGGCAAGGGCTCCATGACCTACCAAGTTTGCGCGTATTGATATACGATCGAGTCACATGTCGTGCCGGGTTGCGGCACAGTCAGTTATATATTTTCTTTTACAAGTATATGATATGGTTGTTCATGTTACAAGTCTAGACACGTTTCATCTGCCAGCAGTCTTGTTGGGCAATAGATGTACTACTTGTACCCCTGGACATCCGGGTATCTGCAGTCAGGTAGTTGCGAAAATCCTCAACTTGCATATTAGTAATTAGGATTGTGATAACCCTAGCTAGTTAATGATAGAAAGCCGTAGGCAATGATTGGCCGTGCACTTTTGATTGTGTGTTACCTTATATGCTCTTGTGTCGATGAGTGGCCAGAGGCTAAGTTCTGTTAGGGAAAAGATCAGTAACCCCTGTCCTTGTTTGGTTTAAGGGTTGTAGTCCCGATTCCTAGTAGTTTCTAAACCCCTTGTTGCTCATCGGATTATTCTGTTCCATAGCTATATTGTTCAGTATTTCTATTCAGTCATTTATATTCTTGAGATACGTGTATTGGTACCGCTCTAGTCTCGACCCGCGTTTATTTACATTTGCTATATGTTGTTATTTTGTTTGTGGTTTTATGTCGTTCACCTCGAGCTTTCTTGTGGAACTTTCTATTTGGGGCCTGACACCACTGGTTTTGCTTGGCCAGATTTGCCGCTGGAGCCCGAGGATTCTCCATACCTTTCTCTGGATGACCCGTCGCCTGCTTAGATCTGCGGTTGTTCCCCCTCGCAAGTGGGTTCCCTTTTTGTACCGCTCGTATTTCATTTCATTTTGGTGGTGTTAGCTTGGGCATGTGTTAGCCCTATTATTTTGAGACTTTCTTAGACTTCGGTCAACATGATGTATTATATTAGATCTAGACTGATATAGTGATCATGTATATTGGTACTTTGCTAGTGTAGCATTTTGTATTCACTAGCTTCATGATCATGTATGATATAGTATTTTGGGACGCCTCTTTACTTTCATATTTGATATACTCTTGATACTTGTTGTTGTTGGATTGAGATAGGATTTGTTCGACCATAGGAGTCGTCAGTGGCATGCTAGAGTCTTCCCACTTGTCTTCTAGACAACTTTGATCGTACATTGGGGTACTGGCGTACCATGATATACGTAGCTGGCTTTGTTTCGTCCCTGTTATCCAGTATTATGGTTCTGGGGCGTGACAGGGTTTTTTGGTGGCCCATGCAGGTCCGTCTTTAGACTTATAGGGGATTCATCTTGTTAGAATCTCAATCCTATAATTGTCTTCATTTGATCTCCCTTAGCTTTTCGCATTCTCGTTTTTCTTGAACTGTAAACATGATTGACATATCCTTGTTCTGTTCATGTCCATTATTGATATCTTGTATCCTTATCTTTCAGGGACACACCGTCTTCTTCTTCTTTTGAAGGTTCAGTTGCTCCGCCATCTCAGGTAGCTCAGATGGAAGGTCATGATCAGACCCTGTCTCCGCATAGTCAGACTCCAGCACCATCTCAGCATCCGTTGGCAGCTCAGTCTGTTTCTGTTCAGTCAGCTCAGCCAGCTCCGTCAGTCCCTTCAGTACAGCCAGTCCAGGTAGACCAGCGTGCCCTACTCGAGATGATACGGGGCATGATGGAGGCACAACAACAGCAACATCAGAATCAGCTTCAGATCCAGCAGCAGGTGGTTCAGTTGTACCATCAGGGCCAGGACCATACCAAAAACACCCTCTACCAGGGCGTTACAATAGCTTTAGAGGTGAGTGGACGTCGTAGTCACAACTCAGCATCCGACTTTAGTCCCCTGTGTCCAGCTCAGTTCTTCGGCACCGAAGTTGCAGTATCAGCCGATTCTTGGCTTCAAGACACCGAGGCCATTTTGGAGGCAACAAGGACTCCAGCAGAGGATAGGGTAGCAATGGTGAAGCTACAGTTATCCGACATTGCCCGCGACTGGTGGATAGCACAGGAGATGGGTCTTCCTAGGCCTATTAGTTGGGAGACATTTCGGGAGCGCTTCCAGGAGAAGTTCTTCCACACCTCAGCCAAGTTCCAGCTCCAGCTACAGTTCATCTACCTTCGTTAGCAGACGAGGACTGTGGATCAGTATGCGGCAGAGTTCTGTAGGTATAGTCGATTTGCATCGCACATGTTAGCTTCTGATGGTGATAGAGCTCAGAGGTTTGAGCAGGGCTTGCACTTGGAGCTTCAGCAGCTCATGGTAGGCCATTTTTATGACACCTTTGATACAGTACTGAGAGCAGCTAGATCCTTGGAGATGACCAGTCAGAAGATAGCAGATAGGACCAGAGGTCAGAAGAGGTCACACTCGACTATGAGGGGCATTACCATTCTGTCCTCAGCTCCAGCTCCAGCAGTCAGAACTCCAGATCATCGACCTCCTCGACAGACAGTATCATCAGCCCCGACAGTGGCATCATTACAGCTGTCCAGGCAGTCAGGCCAGCCAGGATATAATTATTGTGGAAAGCCAGGGCACACCAGAGCCCAGTGTAGGAGGGCCAATCATCAGTGTCTCAGGTGTGGTGCGTCTGACCATATGATTAGGTCTTGTCCACTATTACGTCCAGAGGGTTCATCAGTTACCCCAGTGCCATTGGCGATCGAGAGGGCACCAGCAGAGTCAGCTCGATCCTATGTTCAGCGCCCGCTTCCGACGCAGTCCCAGCAGTTTCAGCACCAGCATCCAGCATAGTATGCCCAAGCCCTACGGGCAGGACCGAGCCAGCAGCAGACTACACGAGTACCCGTGATGCATGGGCAGGCTTTCAACATGAGCTTGCAGGAGCTGTTGGCCGAGGGCGGTCAAATTGTAGGTAAGATTTTGAGCATTCTTTCTGTTTATCTTACTCTTGGGTTTTGTTGACGGTCTTGTATTCCACCTAAATTCAGAGTACAATGGTCGCCTCGACATATTCGGCGAGTGAATACGAGTTTCTCGTACCACTCATCTACCTCCGTATCTCGTAATATCTATCATGTATCCCGACTACGTAGGTGCATCCTGGATTAGAGTCATGTCTTCGACTAAGTCATTGGTACCGACTTACTTCGAGACTTGACCCTTGTCCACTTTGTGAGTCAGCGTAGGCAAGCAAGGACGAATCCCTACTCAACTGACTCAGGGGTATATTATTCCATATGCCTCCTTTTCTTGTATTATATATGTATGTATTTATTATTTTCCGCATTTAATTAAATTCTGTATCTCAAATATCACTTGTACACGGGATGTTTTCTTTCGATGTGTTATGATTTTACATTATTTTAGCATGTGTATTTTTTGCTCAACTGGCTTTAGGAAATTCCGAGAACGGAATTTTTCTAAGTTGTGGAGAGTTGTGAGACTCGTCTCACAGTATCGGTATTTATATACGGATACGTATTTTGTATTGTATTTAATATTTTTTCGGTTTTCGGAACGCTTTAAAATTTTCCCAAATTATAGATTTTCTCCTTGGCCGGTATACTGACGGTGTACCGGAGTATACCGACGGCATGCCGTTCGGATAGATTTTCCATATTGTAGATATTTCGATTTCAGATATTTTCGTGAATAGTGTTTCCGATATTTTTATGAATAGTATTTTGAATATTTTGATGAATAGTGTTTAGATATTTTCGTGAATAGTGTAGATACATTATATTATCCAATAGACAATTGGTTTTCTTTCAATGGCTAGGATTGACCTAGAATGTGACATGGATCACGATCCAACGGTCACGATTAATTTACCCCTTCTATATATATCATATGAGTTTCTCTTTCCTCTCTCTCTTCTTTCCTTCACCATTTCCCCTTTACACTCTTCTCTCTTCCTCAAGCTTAGGAAGGCTTGGCCTTGAGGCCTAGAGTGTGGTTTCGGAACCCCTCTTGGTGGTGGAGTAGAAGATTAGGCTCGATTGCTTAAACCTAAGCAAGTACATCTTGCTCAAAAGTGACATGACCATACTTTATTTTTGTTTTCCATAAAAACTAAAGTTTTATTGGCCTATAATATGCTTCTTTAAATTGTTAACACGTTTAGCATATATCACTTTTGGTTTTGATCGACAGTATTGCGTAGATCTGACTTTCTAGATATAATTTTCGAGTATTTTGAGGTATTGATCTATCAAATGTTTTAATTTGTGAAAACTAATACTTCCATGTTGTAGGAAATTCAATTCTATTCAATTTTGACTTTTGAAAGTCCGAATTTTGATTTAAAATGAAGTTCTTATGGCCGAAACAAGTTTTAGCGAAAATCTGGATTTTGTTGTTGTTTGGAAAAACGGTATACCGCCGGTATACCGTTGTATACCGCCATTATGCCGGTTTTTGTACCAGAAACCTTCTGTCTTTAGCCCGGTATACCGTATTATACCGCCGGTATATCGTTTTATGCTGTTTTAGGCTGTTTTTGTCCGTTTTTGTCCGTTTTTGTCCATTTTTGATAATTTCTCGATTGTAATGAACTCACATGATTAGATGACCTTGGATAGTTAAAGAATAATTGTACACTCTATAAACAAGGTACATGCTTATGTTCATGTATTGTTCTATGTCCAGATTATAGATAGTGGCCTGTTACGGTGCACTCCAGATTACTATATATGCCTAGTTCGATTTAGTGGCTCGTAGTAGCGCACTCATGACTTGATTTTCTTATTGATTTCTAGACCCGAGATATGAGTACATGTTCTTTCTTGACACCGTGGATATAGCTTGTTGAATGTTAATCTATTGTATCTTGGCACTGGACAATCGAGTGTGAGTATTGTTTCGTGTATTACGTGATATTAGTACGGGGATGTTCGTAAGTGATAGCTTACGAATTACTCGTACATAACACACGTCATCTTAGAAAATTCTTGAGTGTACACGACTTGAGAACTTGACATGAATATGATAAGGTAAATGACTAGTAAATTCAAGTAGATCATCGTAGGAGGAAATTTGCACTACCAACCCCGAGCTCCAAGGGTCCCATGAGGCATGGCTCAACCCTGCTAGGCAAGGGCTCCATGACCTACCAAGTTTGCGCGTATTGATATACGATCGAGTCACATGTCGTGCCGGGTTGCGGCACAGTCAGTTATATATTTTCTTTTACAAGTATATGATATGGTTGTTCATGTTACAAGTCTAGACACGTTTCATCTGCCAGCAGTCTTGTTGGGCAATAGATGTACTACTCGTACCCCTGGACATCCGGGTATCTGCAGTCAGGTAGTTGCAAAAATCCTCAACTTGCATATTAGTAATTAGGATTGTGATAACCCTAGCTAGTTAATGATAGAAAGCCGTAGGCAATGATTGGCCGTGCACTTTTGATTGTGTGTTACCTTATATGCTCTTGTGTCGATGAGTGGCCAGAGGCTAAGTTCTGTTAGGAAAAAGATCAGTAACCCCTGTCCTTGTTTGGTTTAAGGGTTGTAGTCCCGATTCCTAGTAGTTTCTAAACCCCTTGTTGCTCATCGGATTATTCTGTTCCATAGCTATATTGTTCAGTATTTATATTCAGTCATTTATATTCTTGAGATACGTGCATTGGTACCGCACTAGTCTCGACCCGCGTTTATTTACATTTGCTATATGTTGTTATTTTGTTTGTGGGTTTATGTCATTCACCTTGAGCTTTCTTGTAGTACTTGCTATTTGGGGACTGACCCCACTAGTTTTGCTTGGCCAGATTTGCCGCTGGAGCCCGAGGATTCTCTATACCTTTCTCTGGATGACCCGCCGCCTGCTTAGATCTGCAGTTGTTCCTCCTTGCGAGTGGGTTTCCTTTTTGTACCGCTCGTGTTTTATTTTATTTTGGTGGTGTTAGCTAGGGCATGTGTTAGCCCTATTATTTTGAGACTTTTTCAGACTTCGGTCAACATGATGTATTATATTAGATCTAGACTGATATAGTGATCATTTATATTGGTACTTTGCTAGTGTAGCATTTTGTATTCACTAGCTTCATGATCATTTATGATATAGTATTTTGGGACGCCTTTTTACTTTCATATTTGATATACTCTTGATACTTGTTGTTGTTGGATTAAGATAGGATTTGTTGGACCATAGGAGTCGTCAGTGGCATGCTAGAGTCTTCCCACTTGTCTTCTAGACAGCTTTGATCGTACATTGGGGTACTGGCGTACCATGATATACGTAGCTGGCTTTGTTTTGCCCCCGATCTCCAGTATTCTGGTTCTGGGACGTGACACATCATAATTATTTAACAAATATGTGGTTCCACTAATTGCTGATTTAAACCTTAGGATAGTGAGCCAAAACTCACTTGACTCTGTCACCTCTTAAAGTAAGATATAGTAATTTTCAGCCTTGGTTTTAAAGATTTATCTTTACAAGCCATGTTTACAAAATGACAGTCTAAAGTACTAGAATAATAGTTTACGTGATTTTTGCTAGGTTAGCTGTAGGGGCCGGTTCCCAGCTAGCGGAGGTCCATAGGAGGACAATTAAGTACCGCGTCACTTAGGGCTATTTACGTCTAGTTGACAGAGGGACCCTTTCGGCTTGTACCCAAAATAATCTCAACTTTTAAAACTTTAAATTTAAAGGAATTTGCGATATCACTAAATTATTTTCTTTTGACTAAATTGTCTGAATGAATCAAAAGAATTATAAGATGACAAATTATACGCAAAACAAAGTTTGTTTAACACAATCTTAATATTGTGGCAGTACAATATTGTGATTTTTTTGTCTGACTAGTAATTCTAATATTATGACACTGTGGTCATTTAAAGTCAAACATACAAACCAACTGACAAGAAAATTATCATTCAACATCACCATACTCTATACACAGAAATTAAGAAAATTGGCTCACAAACTTCAACATATATTTGTTCAACTAAACTTAGGAATAAAAAAATGAACAGAATATTACCTTTCCACAGGATCGGGGCAATTTCGTACTTGTTGATTTCGGCTTAGTCATAGCACTTGAGAAGAAATATTATTTTGTAAATTATTTAGAGATAATTCTATTATTTTTGCTAAACATCCATTAGCTTCCAAGAATTTAGAAGAATAAATTTATAAACTTCAAGTCTAGAATAATAAAGTGAAGAACTTTATATTACATAGTTTCACACTTAGGAAGTTCGCATCTTTTCTAACAAATCACAATCGCTAATGCTTCTAACTTGAAGATATAACATTACAAAGACCATGTTTAGAATAAGTGAGTAAAAAATATTTTTTTTAATTACCATCATCTATAACATGTTGCCATTTTCCAAAAATTAAAAGAAATCTCTAAGGATTCTACCTTCAAGAGAATAGTAGTTTGCATATTAGCAAGAAATATATAATTAAAACGATACACAAACTTGTTAATTCTAGCACTAAAATACAATTTGCCTATGATACACAACAAACAATCGTCTATGTTATATGGAGCACATACATGTACATAATTTCTACAGATATTGTGAGGTTTCATTCACTTTAGAATAAGTCACAATTTGTAAGAGTTTGTAAACTACAATAACATGTAAAACAAATAAGATTAACATAAGTTTCTAATAAATATTAAACTTCAATAAGATTGCATTAGAACTTCTATAGTTCAGCTATTGGCATCAGCGTTGCCAATTTGTATCAGGATATAATTGCTAACATATGTTCGCATATTACAATGTTCCACAAAAGAATTGCCAATTCTAACATCTTATTGACAATCTCAAAGTAATGAATTCTTTCAAACCCAATATGTAGTAGCATATGATTCTTTTGTACAAAATAAATAAACATTGGAAAAAGTAGAAAATCACAAAATTTACAATAGAGTTAATATTCCTTATATATGAAGTATAATTATACAATCAAAATTGTATTATAATTAACATATCTCCAGGATCACACACCACCCAAAAAAAAAAAAACTATGTGAGGACCATAAATCTGTAATGATGCATCCATCCATTGGCTCAAATACGAGTCTACATTTACAAGCACAGATGTTGAACGGTTGTCAACATAGATTTTGTAGGGACTAGGACAATGAGGTGCATTATTACTATGTATATAGCGCTTATGTCTCCAATGCATAATTGGCTCTGATGAATTGCATTTGGAAAAAAATTGAGAGTTATGTGGCATTATGTAGAGCGATATAGGTAAGAAGTGTCCATAAAATAGTTATATTACTCTAAATAAGACAATCAACCTTCATTATGGTAGCAAATTGACTAAAGGCTAACGTCACCCTACCCTTTAACAAGACTACATTATCAAAACAATACATTACTGCTCTCCACCATCAATATTGCTCAGAAATTATATAAAACAAAATAATAGGAAGATAACATGAAATAAGTTTTCTGATGGAGGAGGAAGAGAAATGGAAATATCTTTCACATTTTTTTTTAATAATAAACAGAATAGAAGAAGAGCGGAATATATAAGTGTAAGGCCTTTGATGGAAACTTAAGACAAATAAAAAAAATTTCGGGATAATAATATAGCCATTAGGAAATGATAAATAGACTATAAATTTTAATAGTAAAATAATTTAACAATATATATATATATATATATATATATATATATATATATATATATATATATATATATTAACGGATATATATATATATATATATATATATATATATATATATATATATATATATTAACGGATATATATATCCGTTAATCCGTTAATATATATATATATATATATATATATATATATATATATATATATATATATTAACGGATTAACGGATATATATATCCGTTAATATATATATATATATATATATATATATATATATATATATATATATATATATATATATATATATATATATATTAACGGATATATAGCGCTTATGTCTCAATGCATTTTAACGGATATATAATATATATATATATATATATATATATATATATATATATATATATATATATATATATATATATATATATATATATATATATATATATATATATATATATATATATTAACGGATATATATATTAACGGATATATATATATATATATATATATATATATATATATATATATATATATATATATATATTAACGGATATATATATATATATATATATTAACGGATATATATATATATCCGTTAATATATATATATATATATATATATATATATATATATATATATATATCCGTTAAATGTGTAAGTCCGTTAAATGTGTAAGTATTATTTTCAAAAAAAAAAAAAACTACTATTCTCTTTATGGGAGAGCTTGACTACTGATTAAGTATGTATAAGTAGTAGGCAACAGAGAGAGACACATTGTACTTTCTACTTGAGAAATAGCTAATTATGCTGTACTATCATATTGAAGTATTCAGGTTTCTCCCCTATATCTCACAAAACAATTGTATGGGATTGAACTAACAAAATTTAGTGCATTCTCGGTCTCATAAAAAAAATCATATCTATTTCAATGATCAAAAGAACAGACACATTAACAAAATGGTAATAGGCTGCAAAATGTTGAAGTCATAAAAGAGTTTGTTGATACCAGTGAAAAACAATTGATGTGTTGTTTCATGCAAAGTCAACAAATATAGTTAGCTTGGTGCTGACATGGGGGAGAAAAAGATTGTTTATCAACATCATTAAAGATAAATGATGGTTAGTCTGGCAATGATAAGTGATTATTGCCGGGAACGCCGGGGCACAATTTTTCGATGGAAAACTGAGAAAATGAAACAGTTGTAAAGACAACGTTTCTAATGCAACTCCTTAAAGAAGGTTTTGCAACAGAGATCCAGAAGGATTCTGCAAATTACGAAATCTAAAAAGATATCGTAATACACGAATAATCTAAAGAGATTTTCGTGATCGTAGCAAACTGGCAGTAGTGCCTTCTAAAAAGAAGATACTGACAGAACTGCTAAAGGCAACAGAAGGATGACAGGCGAGAGATGGAATTGCTGGGGTGAATTATCACCGATGCTCAAAGCTTTATTCGCCCTCTGCGAACAGCTTCCAGGAACCAGCAAGGTTGACGGAAAACCTTGGAACACTCATGCTCTTCTGACTCCTCGGAAGACGGCGAACTCCTCTGGCAATGGTACTCTTCTCTCTCTGTTTGAAGTAACAGAACTCACGCGTACTAAAAAGTACTAGTGTTTGTGTTAAACAACACGCTCACTACTCTGTTGTGTTAAAGAACACTCACTACTCTGTTGTGTTAAAGAACACTTAGAGTTTTCTCTCTGAAATTCTGATTACTTCTACCAACTGAGAGAGAGGAGAGAACCTGCATATATAGCCCACGGGGCGGTTGCCAAGCAGTTGCCTGCACTTCAGGGTAGTGGCAGAACCACTCCTGAACATGCAGCAACTGCTGCAACCGTTCCCGCTCTAATATGCAGCCAGCCATACGCACATACGCACTCTACGCACACTGCGTACGCTGCGCACACTGCGCGCACTGGGCTGCGTAACTGGACCAGCGTAACTGGGCTCGCGTAACGGGCCGCGCAACGTGGTCGCGCAAGTGGCTCGCGCAACGAGCGCAACTTAAGCGCACTATGCGCCTAGCGACGATGCTGACGTGCTAAGTGCAAAGTGCGCCAACAAAACGCCACATTACGCCTCATGAGCCCTTGAGCCCGAGTCCGAGTCCGAGCCCGAGTCCGAGTCCGAGTCCGAGTCCGAGTCCGAGTCCGAGTCCGAGTCGCTAAGCCCCAACGGGGCTTAGCTCCTATGGAAATAAATTTCCCAAGAGCAAAAAGCTTACAGCTTATTAATTGTTGATTAAGCCTTTATACCATTAATAATTAATCCCACATGGCACACACCCATGTGCACTACATGTGCATCTCCATAAAGAGTAAAGACTCATATATATGGAGATACACATTCCTTTCTAGCCGATGTGGGACTAAAAATTAAAACAAAAGGCTATAAACCCAACAATCCCCCACATATCTCTATATATATGAGTACGAGTGTTCCCCACAGTAACTGTCCATTATGCTTTTAGGAAAGATGCCACTTAAGACTTGAATCTTCCCACGTGAGTCAAAAATCAAACTATAATACAAGAATGGACTAAGCCTTGAATTCTGCATCATAGCTGAAATTCTTTCCACTCACATAATGTAGTTACATGTGCTTCTGGCTGCACATTTAAGGCCGTGTGCCAGCCTGGTTTCAGTGTATAATATTGGGCGTCTACAAGTTTACCCTCAAGAGACGGCATGATATCTCTTTGTCCATACACTATAGGTGAGTTCTTTATTAAAGAGATATGGCATGAAACGTCCAACGCTTCCTTTGCGGTGCTACGCCGCTATGACATGGCCTTAAGCCGAGGACCTTACCCCGAATCACCGGGAACCTCATCGTAGTGTCATACTACCCGTAGCATGAGGACTAGCCCCTTTGTAGTGCCAAACTACCCAGCATGAAGCCTTACGCTTCTGTGCGGTGTTACGCCGCTACGACATGGCTTGCAAGGCCGAGGCTTTATCCCTAGCCGGGTTTACCTCATTGTGGTGTCGTGCCACCCGTAACATGAGGAACACCTCCTCTTTGTAGTGCTGACTACATCCCTCTTTAATTCAATATACAGCATTAGGCCAACTGCCTATTTGCGGTGCTACGCCGCTGTGACTTGGCTAACATAGCCGAGGCTTTACCTCATTCGAGAACCTCATGGTGGAGTCACCGCCACACATAGCATGGAGTCACACTCCTTGTAGTGCTGTGCTACCATGCTTCCTGTAAAGCATACCAGACATTCCAAATGCCTGAGAACTCATTAAGGCATTTAAGCCAACCTCTCACAGGACCTGTTTTCCGCAGAAAACAACAGTAGACAACAGTGGTTATAGGTCCGTAACCTCTCCATGCCCAATAGAACATGTACCCACCGTTCCTGATATTCTTCCGATTAGTGGTCCTCCCTTGAACCAAAAGCTAGATGCCTAGTAGATAAATCTTTGAACTAATAGCATAAAACTTTATGGTAGGAATACAATAATACAATATCAGAATGCCTTCAAGCCCATTTTACAAGCTGTGTCATCGACCAGCTGGCGCTTGAGGCCCTTGGTGAACGGATCCGCCAGGTTCTCCTGACTCCGAACATCAATAACTGTAATAACACCTCTCTTGATAAGATCGTGTACTGCCCTGTGCTTCAATCGCACAGTCCTCTTCTGCCCGTTGAAGAGGTCATTTGATGCCACCGCCGCAGTCGCCTGGTTGTCGCAGTATATCGGTATCGCCGGTATTTGCGCCCAACCACTGGAAGATCATACATGAGCTCCCGAAGCCATTTTGCTTCCTCGGCTGCGGTATCAAGTGCAAAGAACTCAGATTCCATGGATGACCGCGAGAGCATAGTCTGCTTCTTCGACTTCCACGATATAGCAGCTCCACCCATTGTGAAAATGTATCCACCTGTGGACCTCTCGCTCTCCACCTCTGAGCACCAACTGGCATCACTGAAGCCTTCCACTACCGACGGATCTTTGCTGTAGTACAGTGCATATGTCTGAGTCTTCTTGAGATATCTCATAACCCGTTCCACAGCTTTCCAGTGGTCAACACCTGGATTGCTCGTAAAACGACTCAGCATTCCCACGGTGAAAGCTATGTCAGGCCTTGTGGCAGTAGTAGCATACATCAAACTTTCGATTACGCTTGCATACTCCAGCTGCCTGACGCTTTCCCCTGAATTAGGCTTCAGCTTCATATCACACCTGTACGGCGTATCGATCCCTGGAAGATCCCGATACCCATAACGAGTGATCATTTTCTCAATATAATGAGACTGTGACAGCGCTAGTCCAGTGTCTGTCCGGATGATCTTGATCCCTAAGATCACATCAGCTTCCCCCAAGTCCTTCATACTGAACTTGCTTGAGATAAATTTCTTTGTCTCCGTGACACATCTAATATCCGTACCTAGGATAAGCATGTCGTCCACGTACAGACAAACGATCACACCTCTTCCATCAGCGAACTTCGTGTAAACACACTTGTCCGTATCGCTGACCATGTAGCCATTTGACCTTATAACTTTGTCAAATTTCTCATGCCACATCTTGGGAGCCTGTTTAAGACCGTACAAAGATTTCACCAACTTGCAGACTTTGTCTTCAAGACCTCTGATGACAAATCCCTCTGGCTGTTGCATGTAAATCTCTTCGGTCAGCTCGCCATTTAGGAAAGCCGTATTCACATCCATCTGATGTATCACCATCTTATTTATTGCTGCGAGAGCAATCAACATTCTGATGGTGGTCATCCGGGCTACTGGAGCATATGTGTCAAAGTAGTCAATCCCCTGCTTCTGAGAAAACCCCTTGGCTACCAACCTAGCCTTGAACTTGTCAATAGTTCCGTCTGCTTTCATCTTCTTCTTGAAGATCCATTTGCATCCGATGGATTTCGCTCCTTCAGGAAGATCAACCAACACCCAAGTGTTATTTGAGGTGATGGAATCAATCTCATTGTCAATCGCCTCCTTCCAGAAAATCGTGTCTCTAGTCTTCATCGCCTCATCATAGGTAAGTGGATCTGCTTCCACATGATAGGTGACAAAGTCACTTCCGAAGTCCTTCGGCCTCCTCACACGCTTAGCTGACGGCTCAGCTTGTTCTGGTTCAATCGTTGTATCAACAACAACATCTTCTTGGACCACATCTTCATTGAAGACTTCAGTCTCTTGTGCACCCTCATTATTCTCCGGAACATCCGGAAGAACAATATTCTTGTACCTTACAAACTTGTCTTCAAAATATTCTGTATCGCGAGATTCAATGATATGATTTGACTCAATATCAAGAAATCTTCGAGCATCACTCTTCTCGGCATACCCAAGAAGATCGTCTTTGTAGTCCTTGTCCCAAGCTTCTGAATCTTCAGATCTGGAAGCTTGACATATGCCAGACACCCCCACACTCGAATAACATTCAAGTTAGGTCTGACTTTGAACCAGAGTTCATGAGGAGTAATATCAGAAGTTGCATGAGGCACTCTATTTAGAATAAAAGTGGCCGTCAATGCAGCTTCTCCCCAGTAGCACTTAGGAAGGCCAGCAGTCAACAACATTGAATTTATTATTTCTGTCAACGTCCTGTTCTTCCTCTCAGCTACTCCGTTTGATTGAGGAGAGTACGGAGCCGTAGTCTCATTGACAATTCTATGTTCCTTACAGAACGATACGAATTCATGAGACCTGTACTCCCCACCTCGATCACTTCTTATCCTTTTGAGTTGTTGTCCAGTCTGTCGCTCAGCTTCAGCTCTGAACTCCTTGAATTTCTCGAATGCTTCGTCTTTAGCCTTCAGCAAGTAGACGAACGCATACTTTGAGAAGTCATCGATGAAGGTTATGAAATACTTCATCCCGGCCTTTGTAGAGAACTGTTTGAAGTCACAGATATCGGAGTGAACCAACTCCAGAAGATCTGTACTTCGATTAACCTGAGGAAAGGGTTTCCTTGTGATCTTCGTTTGAGCACAAACTTCACATTTCTCTACCTTACCCCCACATTTGGAGATAAGTCCTAGACTAGACATTCTATTTATTCGTTTACAATGAACATGTCCTAGCCTATTATGCCACAACTCAAGAGTATAAGCAGAATGAGTGACTTCATTAATAACATTAATTACATTGGACTGATTTACAAGCTGAATCTTGAACATTCCTTCGGTATAAAAAGCTTTCCCGAAATATGTTCCCTTGATAGACATCACCATCTGGCCAGCATTGATGTCCATCCTGAGGCCTGCATTGCAGAGTAGGCCTCCCGAGATCAGGTTCTTGGCGATAGCAGGAACGTGCTTCATGCCTTGAAGCGTCAGAGACTTGCCCGAAGTCAGCTTCAACACCACCGTCCCGATCCCGAGCACTTCAGCTTGTGCCTGGTTCGCCATCATAACCACTTCAGAAGTAGGTGTATAGGTGGTGAACCACTCCTTACAGGAGCATACATGGCAGGAGGCTCCAGTGTCTACCCACCAGTCAGAGTCAGTTCTTACTGCATCAACCTGTGCAATCATAGCAACTACGTCAGTGATCATAGATACCTTACTAGGCTCTCCTTGCTCTGATTGCTTGGTCTTTTATTTATACTCATTCTTAAAGTGGCCCTTCTTGCCACACTTAAAGCAAGGCATTTCTGACTTTGGCTTCTTTTTCTTGATAGAAGTTCCCTTGACTTTTAGATTGTCAGGGTTCTTCTTCTTGCTGTGGAAAGCCGCCTGCTTTCCCTTTGGTCCCTTGGTCTGAACCAGATTGGCGTTAGCCAATTGCTTGGACAGTGTGTCCACCTTCAGTTGAGCCCGCATCTGGTCCTCAACATAGATTTCCTGTAGGAGATCTTCAAGGGTGATCTCCAACTTCTTCCTATGCATGTTTGCATAGAACTTGCTCCATCCAGCGGGGAGCTTTGAGACAATCCCTCCAACAACAAACTTGTCGGGGAGGGGCATCGCCTCGTCTTCCAACTTCTGTCGCAGTTTCAGGAACTCCTTCACCTGCGGCAGCATAGACTTTTCGTCCTCAAAGAACCGCTTGTGATATTTTTCAACCACAAATATTTTACTGCGGTTCTTGTCTTCTTCGTAGAGTTTTTCTAGAGACTCCCATATGTCTCTAGCGATATTCTTTTTAGAATAGGATTCTGCAAGGGAATCCTCCATAGCATTCAGGATAAGGAGCCTGCAAATGCTATTTTCTCTTCTCCACTTGGCCTGAAGTTTAGTAGCCGCAGATATTGCAGCAGCAGACCCAGTATCTGGAACAGTAGGTTCCTCTTCAAGCAGCACGTGATCAACGTCTCTGAGTTGAAGAGTGAGATAAACCTTCCTCTTCCAGACTTGATAATGCTCTCCATCAAACTTTTCTAACTTACAGAAGTCAGTGTTGAGGAGTGAAGCATTAATGTTTTCCATCGTAGCAATTAAGCTTTGAGATTGTTATTGCCGGGAACGCCGGGGCACAATTTTTCGATGAAAAACTGAGAAAATGAAACAGTTGTAAAGACAACGTTTCTAATGCAACTCCTTAAAGAAGGTTTTGCAACAGAGATCCAGAAGGATTCTGCAAATTACGAAATCTAAAAAGATATCGTAATACACGAATAATCTAAAGAGATTTTCGTGATCGTAGCAAACTGGCAGTAGTGCCTTCTAAAAAGAAGATACTGACAGAACTGCTAAAGGCAACAGAAGGATGACAGGCGAGAGATGGAATTGCTGGGGTGAATTATCACCGATGCTCAAAGCTTTATTCGCCCTCTGCGAACAGCTTCCAGGAACCAGCAAGGTTGACGAAAAACCTTGGAACACTCCTGCTCTTCTGACTCCTCGGAAGACGGCGAACTCCTCTGGCAATGGTACTCTTCTCTCTCTGTTTGAAGTAACAGAACTCACGCGTACTAAAAAGTACTAGTGTTTGTGTTAAACAACACGCTCACTACTCTGTTGTGTTAAAGAACACTCACTACTCTGTTGTGTTAAAGAACACTTAGAGTTTTCTCTCTGGAATTCTGATTACTTCTACCAACTGAGAGAGAGGAGAGAACCTGCATATATAGCCCACGGGGCGGTTGCCAAGCAGTTGCCTGCACTTCAGGGTAGTGGCAGAACCACTCCTGAACATGCAGCAACTGCTGCAACCGTTCCCGCTCTAATATGCAGCCAGCCATACGCACATACGCACTCTACGCACACTGCGTACGCTGCGCACACTGCGCACACTGGGCTGCGTAACTGGACCAGCGTAACTGGGCTCGCGTGCGCCAACAAAACGCCACATTACGCCTCATGAGCCCGAGTCCGAGTCCGAGCCCGAGCCCGAGCCCGAGCCCGAGCCCGAGCCCGAGTCCGAGTCCGAGTCGCTAAGCCCCAACGGGGCTTAGCTCCTATGGAAATAAATTTCCCAAGAGCAAAAAGCTTACAGCTTATTAATTGTTGATTAAGCCTTTATACCATTAATAATTAATCCCACATGGCACACACCCATGTGCACTACATGTGCATCTCCATAAAGAGTAAAGACTCATATATATGGAGATACACATTCCTTTCTAGCCGATGTGGGACTAAAAATTAAAACAAAAGACTATAAACCCAACACACACTGTAGATGCTGTAAGGTCAGCTTAAAAAACACAGTTATCCGACCTATCATACAATAAACTGTATGCATCTTCTGTTAAAAACTGCAAGTGATTGACCATAGATTGGAGTAATTGTAAATTATTGGTCATAGAACATGTATTTCCTGATCATCAACCATAAAACATGTGTTGTAATAAAAATCAAGCATTTGACATGGTATTACAAGCTAGAATCATTTTATTGGTATTTTAATTTTTTTACAGTATCTAACTGCATCATATATAAAGATGTACGTCAATTATTAACCATGATGCTGCTACAAAGCTAAGAGGCATATATATATATATATATATATATATATATATATATATATATATATATATATATTAAACTAGTAGGATAACTGCCACTCCAACATTAGGTTCAACTAATGTGTGGCCTGCTATCATGCTATCATTTGAAAAATTAAAAAAAAAAACATTATCAAGGATAGTACATAAAATAAACAGCTTTATTTTACTCTATCAAAAAAGTTATGGTGATGGAAAAGGAACTACTCATTAATCACGATTTTTTTTTTTTTAAAGAAGTACTTAATTGTATTGAATAATTCTTACCAGTTCATGGCACAAGATACAAAACAATTGCAAATAATGACGTCTACTAGCAGGAAACGGTAATATGGAACCGATGTATGGCAGTTAGTCCCTCGTACTTCAGGTTCAATTGCAAATAACACATGATACAAAAATAACAATATTATTGCTTAATTGTACTAAATAATCACATAAATATTCTCTTAGATTGTTGAAATTTTTTACTCTGATTCCTGTAAACAAAATAACAAAATATTAGAATTACTAGTCTACGGGGAAGTCATGCACGAAGCATTGCCCTAAGAGAATATTTGAGATCTATGTGCAAATTTTCTCTCGAATCCTCCTAGCGGTAAAATTCCCTTCTACCGGCTTCCTGTTGTTGCACACAACTCCGGAAGAATGACCCGAACTTAGCTTTGTCCAGAGTGAAAGGGATTGGATTGGAAGGGAAAGAAAGACGGAGGATGAATAGATTGAGAAGTTTGTTGCTCATTTTTTCCTCTCTTCTCCAACAATACTACTTCAAAAGGGATATATAGGCAGCCCTCAACCATAGGTTTAATAGGTTTTAATGTGGTGTTAATAGGATTTATTGGATGATTTAAGCAAAGATTAATAGGCGATATCAATGATGAAAACAGTCATGAATTTAGAAGCTATTAAACCTAGCTTTGAAGAGCCATAAAACAAATTACCGTTTGTAAAATGAATGTCCAATGAATGAAAAATTCAAGATCATAAATTTCATCAAACAAGAGTAATGAAGAGCTTGATTTTTTCCAAACAAATATACAACAAAAGAATCCTTTCGGCCTTACTGCACTTGGAGTTCATGCAGCTGCTTACAAAGAGGATGAGCACCAACATGTTTCAGCTTCCAAGAACTTTGCTTCACATGACAGTTTCCTTCGACAAAAAAAGAAACTGTGATAGAGGCAACTGTAATGGCGTTGTGATTTTGGTGGGTGATAAAGTTCACCACTATTTAAAGCAAAAGTCGATCAGTCTATTGCTATCAGAAATCAGCAAATTCAAAGAGTTGAACTTCTGAATGCTTATTTGTCATCCTCGGAATGGACTTCTATCGGACAACACTTCAGTTGGATATAAATTTGGTTGGACAACACTTCATGGATTCAGAATATTGTTGCTAACTCTTCTCTTGTAGTATCTATATTCAAGCCTATTCCCAATGGCGAAAGACTAGTTATATACAGGGGAGCTAAGCCTCCTAGCAGCCAATACTGTTCATGATGGACAATAAATTTGAAGAATAACTTTCCATTAAGTAGACGGTTACAGTAGTAAACTCCCACTAAGTGGGCAGTTATAGAAACCGACCCACGTTGAGGCACACTAAACTGTCATACTGGAGCACAAGTCCAGTGGAAGCAGACTTCACGCTAGAACCTAAGCCTATCGGGAGCAGACTCCACACTGGAACCAAGGTCCAAAGGGAACAGTCTCCCCATTGGAACCATAGCGGAAGCATACACCACACTGGAACCTAAGTCTAGTGGCAGCATCATCCCTACTGGAACCAAGGTCTAGCGGGAGAAGCCTTCCCGCTGAACCACTAACCTATGCCCTGCGTGTTGAAACTGCATCCGATATGTACGTACGGAATGCAAGAGCGTCATCAAAGTACAACTTTTGTAATGCCCCGTCCCGCTCTGCTCAGCCGGATGAATCGAAATGCAATGGCGTTTGGACTTAGCCATGCAACGACTTGTTCGAAGTCCCATACGGTCGATGCGACTCCTTGTTTAGGTGGGCGACTTCGGTGAACATGCCTCTGTTTGGCCTTCACACTAAAAGAATATTGTTTTTCATGCACTGAGTAGGCTTGATAATAAAGAGATGAACCCACATAGCTAGGAGAATAATCCCGTGGTCTTGAGTCGGTGATATAGAACTTGAAATGGTTAAGTTGTTACTTACAAACTACTCCATGACGGCTTTCAAAGTTGGCACTGGGTCTTTTGACCAAACACGAATTTGGTTAAGTTGAGTATGCCATGGGCTATCGACTCGATACCATAGCAGGCATGTTCCACAATCTCATTGCTTGTCATAGCAAAAATGTCCTACGGTCTCACAGTTAGTCCCATAGAAGATGGCACGATTATGGCACTTAAAGAACACGATTGTTCAAGTTGAACACGTGCGCGATCCCACGGTTCCACGACTTGGTATAGCCACATGTTTCCATGGTCTCAAGGTCCGATATATAGAGTATGACTTGGACGGTAGTGTCGCACCGAACACAATTAGGTTAAGGCACGAACCACGGTTGGTTTAGTGAGAAGTATGTCACGGTCTATGGCACATATGGAACATATTTTGTTCGAGTTAAGTAGAAAGATTATCCAGTAGCCGTTCCCTCGGTTTCAAAAAATGGAAAGTTCATGCGACTGTTTGTCACCGAGGTGGTCTTTCATTTGGACGTCTTCAACGATGCATGTTTTGTATAGTATGGTTCCAATGCACTTTTTGCAAAGTATGGTTCTTAGCACAGGTTGCTATATATGGTTCGAGTCGTACGACAAATTAGGCCATGCATTTACGTGAGTCTAGATGTTCTCGTAGGAGCGTGGTCATGGACAACTTATGGACAAGGATTTCTTCCTCGACTGGTTTATGCCGGGGTCAGTTCGACCTAGGATGAAGACGTTATAGCAGTGCTAAATTATACCGCACCAAGATAGTCGGGGATTCATTGGGGCTCACTACCTGCATTGAAGGACCCGTCGTCTATGCCGAACTATATCCACGATGGCTTGTCATGCCAGTGACCTTTTATATAGATAAGCGGTGTGCTAAGCGGCAATCCATATGCACGGTGTTGATTGAGTCGCAAGGATTATAACCACGGCACGAATGAGGCAAGAAATGTGGTGGACGGTCTGCACCACAAGTTTTATGAAGCTTAAGATTTGGCTATACATAAAGACATATGCTTCGGCACGAGATGTGGCGTCATGTTTGAGTCGTCAACATAAGTTCTACGAGTCTGGGATAGTCGTTTCGAGTTTAAGCAAGGAAGGACCGTAACACAAAGTTGGGTTAAGTCATATTGAGTTGTAAGGCACAACCTCGATGTTTAAGCACAAACAAAATTTATGGCATGACCATGTTATTGCGTCTCAAAGTATGAGCCAAAAAAATTAAGCACAAGTCGATACGTTGATGTTGTTGGTACGAGAATGGTCTAGAGGAACAAGGATAAGTAAGTTATCAGTACGAGGCACGGTGATGGTTTAGAGCCACAAAATAGATCAGGAGTCTATGTCCTAAAACTGATCTTAAGGCAAGATTAGAAAGACAATCGAAGAAATAAAAGTTGCACTCATTAAATGAACGTGTTGGTTTTTGTTTGGGCTTGCAAGATTCTAGTCCACCAGTACAGTTGTGTATTGACAACCCACCAGTTTTCATGTGCAGGTGACAGGTACATGCTCACTCGAGACAGAGCTCGTTTGGACGCGCTGATGCATGGAGTTCTTTAGCGTTTCGAGGCGTACGGCCACGTTGAAGTCTTTACCTATACGGGACATAATGTATGGACATCGCCTTCTGAAGCACCTTTAAGTTTCAAGCCGAAGGGGCACCTATGTTTCACTGTATTGAGAGAAAAGAGAGATAGCTGAGTGACTTATAATGTGAGAAGAGTGGGACTGAGTGTTGTAATATTGACCTCGTGCCACATATGTAATCTTTGTTTTAATACCAATAAAGATTTATTTGTCTGGCTTGTGTTTGTTTCAACTTTTTGCTGGTGATATACCGATTATTCAATATTTTTTGCTTCGAGACTTCTGTGCGACGACCCATTGCTTAGCCTGTAATCGACCGTTATGGAATTGTCTTACGCGGGCGCAACTTAGGCTCCAACGGTATCACGCCCTAGCGAGGACGAACGGTCCTTCACGACCAGGGCATGACATAGTGGTATCAGAGCATGGCTTTACGTCCTTGGACTTTCGATTGAATTTTTAACTCTGATGTTATCTTCGTATTAAATAATGTTTTCGCAATCGATGTTGTTGGTGCTCTCTCTCAATGTTCCGTTGGATGTTCCATACAATAAGTCTATATATTTTGAAAAAACTCACGAGGTAAAATTTGATCAAACAAAAGATGATCTTACGTAAGGCACAGTTGGCTAAGTCAGGCTGGACATACACCAAAATTTGCGTTGATATTAGCAAAGTTGTGTATGGGATTCAAATTATGTCAGACAAGAATGAGTTAGCCATTTTCATAAAATGTTGGGTAGTTGCGATAGAGGTGCTATCGAACAACGATATTGTCGATGCAATATAGACAAAACGTACGAGAAATTTAAGGTATGGTTCGAACAAAGATTCAAAGTGATCATTGTGATTCGAATAATCATTTCAAAGATTTATCAAGTGACTTCTGTCATGACCCGCACCCTAAGTAGGGGCACGAGCACGTGGGTACGTCCAGCTTACGTCGCAAAATCAACGGTAGAACGCTGTATAGATCATCTATAACATACAACATCTAGACATAATATAAATGTACCTGTCATCTTCGTACGAAGGTATATAATGTTACAACTCAATCATAAGACATCTAAGGAAGATAGCACGAAATATGAAAGATATGATAGAAGAAAAATAACAGGGAATATATGCAAGATCCCACACAAGTTTAGAGTTAGAAACATAACAGAAATCCCAAATAATATATATACTACAAGTCTGAAGTACTAGCTGGATTACAGTCCAGGCAAGCCTATCTAACTAGTCTAAGCAGACGGTACGTCCTCTAAGAGCACCGGCTCCACGAGAATATCCAAGTCGTACTCGCCATCTATGCCGTAGCCATAGAAGGTCGAGCAGTCGGCCTCTAGATCATCTATAAACATCAACGGGGTTATCCTGTCAGGATATGAGCAAGCACAAACACTAACAGCAGTTTCATATAAAATAACAAATTCTATAAGAGATAATTATAATAAAAATAAGATAAAATATCAAGACAGGAAATGTAAACAGGATATGTAAACTGGATATCATGTCATGGTATGAAATACAAGAATATAGAATAGAACAGGGATATATGATGTATAAATGTAAACATAAAATCGTGCCATAAAATATTAGAGCGTTATGTGATCGGCTTGGGACACATGATCAGGCTATTCCATTTGGCCCGGCTATCACAGAAAAATCTCAAGAAGGGTCAAGCCGACCAACATGGAAAGCGAGCAAAAGAAATATAAGATCTCGCTACACCCTACGTGCGATGAGGGTGACGCAAGCACAAGAATAGCGACATGAGGGTATTGATCACATAACCTCTAATAACTCTCCATCTTCGAGTAGTATAATGGATCCGGACATGACACATCATGAAACGGGATTCAAAAGCAGGGGGCCAGCCCACTCCCAAATCGATGTCTATACAAGTACATGAAACAAGATCGACAATGTACCAATATACCAAAAAAGTCCATAAATAACATCTCATGACAGGATCCGACGTATACTAGTCCGTGAACCATCGTGTCAAAAATCAAGTAAGACACTACAACTGAACAGGATATAGCAGATACCAAGATAATAAAAACTATCAGTGAATGTACTCGCCTGCGATCCTGAGCTGTCAGTGAGAATAGATGCTCAGAGTGATGTCACAGACCTAAAGATGAGATATCATGAGTTAATTAGGATTTGATAGTGAATGGCATGATATTCTAGTTATGCTGCACAATCTAGGTCAATCTTAGTCAAGCTAAGTCAAACTAAGTCAAACTAGGTCAACCTAAGTCAAACTAAATCAAATTAGGTCACACTAGGTCACACTAGGTCAAACTAGGTAAAATAAAGTCAAAATAGGTCAAGGGTTGACTTACAATTGACTTTTGGTCAATTGGTTAACTCTGGTCAACTCCTAGTCCAATCTAGGTCAAACTATGCTGATGGTTGACTCACAGTTGACTTTTGGTCAACTAGTCAACTCTGGTCAAGTTCTAGTCAATTCTAGGCGAAGTGTTGAATTTTGGTTGACTTTGAATCAAAACATTCAAACTCGATCAACCGGGGTCAACACTAGACTAAGTATCCTATTCCTAACATTTACTTACCAAGATATTTCATATCTTGGTTGAATTGGTATCCCGATACCAATATCTTAGTTTAGGCAAATACCTTAACTAAGGTAAACCTTTACCTTAGCTAGGTGAACTCACAACCAAGCCTCTACCTTAGTTTCTAGGCATCCCTCTACCTCAACATGGTATCCTAATATCTTATCCTTGCATCTCGATACCATACCTTGGTATCTTGATACCTTACCTTGGTATCTTGAAGGTATCTTAATACCTTGTCTTAAAATAGGGTAAATCCCATTTACCCTAAGATACAAAATTGGTATCCTAAGATACCACTCAACTCTAACTCTAAAAAGCTAGATATCTCTAACCTAGACTAACATATCAATATCTTACTAGTCTAGTCATCTTACTATCTACAAACCATATCCTAACATATAGGATACTAACTTGACTCTAACATCTAACATATACTTATTCCCTCTTTAAACCTCACTTTAAGACACACACACACACACACACACATATAACCATATATATAGGGTATATATAGGGGTATACATAGGGGTATATATAGGGGATGATGGGGGTCAAAAGGGGGTAAAAATGGGTCAACAGGGGGGGGGGGGGTATACTGTTGCTACAGTAGCAATAGCTACTGTAGCTGATGCTGTTATCTAGCTGTCCCCACAAGGGGTTGTTGCTGTGCTCTTTGCTGCTGCCCAAGGGTAGCAGCTCCCCCTCCCTCTTTCTCTCTCTCACCTTCTCTCTACCTCCCTCTCACATCTATTCTTCCCACCTTCTTCCTCTATCCTTTCCTCATTCATCCACACTAAACTCTCTCACTCTCTACTCTCCTACGTTAAAACAAAGACACACTCAAACACTTGAGCCACAAACTACCACACACACTCACATTCACATGAATACTACCACTAATCACACACACCACTCAAGACACATAGGTAATGACACTCGCTCCTCCTCTAACACAAGCACATCACTAGCCACCTAGACAAATGACACACACACACAACCACAACAATACATACATAACCACTAGTATATAAAATAGTCCACTTATTTAAATAGACATTGAAATGATATGTAGAGGCCAAAATAAGACATGTAGGCTAAACCAAAATGATTAAACCATGGGTATCCAAATGAAACTCATTCTAACCATCCTATCAATCATCAATACACCCTCTAACATGTCTAGAACTAAAATTAAAACACAAATAATCCTATTAGACATTAAACTAAACACTGAAGAACGAGTTGGCAACTCTAGGGGGGGTGAATAGAGTATATGTAGAATATATATATAAATTTTTTTACTCTATCACAATCAGAATATAATCAGAGAATTAAATGCATAAATAGTAGAATCAAGAGAGCATACACAAACACAGTTGTTTTAACCTGGTTTTTCTCGTGGAAGACTAGTCCAGGCCTGAGAACTCTAGCTCAGGATTAAATCCACTATTTGTGAAATAGTAGTTACACCCCGTGCCTTTTGTCAACCCCTTGACCAATTTTATCCTCTTATTATTATTTTTAATTATTATTTATTTTGTCTCATATATTGGTTATGTTTTATATTTATTTTAATTGAAATACCAATAGATAGTCCAAGGGAGTAATAAAGGTTATGGAAGGAGCCATAATGCAAAAAGTCATTATTCAAATTTTCCTTTACAGCCGAGTACTCAAAAATCCTGAGTTTGAAATTCGGTTTGAAATTAAGGATAACTCTCTCCAAACTTTAGATAAAATCAAACCAAATTCTTCCTATCTCCTCCAATGGATCAAATACTAGTATAAATAGGAGAGGATGGTAGCCGACCCCAAAAACCCTCTACAAACCCTAATCCCCTGTGCTCTCCAATTCGTGAAGCCGCTGAACAGAGGGTTCAACAAGAACATATCAGTCAAACAGGTAATCCCTTCCTTTCACTTATCATACATATGATTCTTTAAACAAATTAGTTTTGCTCATAATTCTATTACATTAGAAGGTATTTGTCATAATGTCTAAGAAGGTTTAAGTGATGATGTGAGTAACATGGGAGGTTCTCTTAGTTAAGATACATAACTCTTGTACCAGATTTATCCTAGTGTAATCGAGTGAGAAGGACTTATATAGCAGTAATCGAGTTAAAGGTGGTGGACTTGTTTTGAAACCATGAAGGGGAGTTTCACCTGATGTATGTATCGGGCTAAGACTTGCTGTACAACCATTTAGAAGCATCCTAATTAGAATAGGTATCCTATGAAATTGGTATGAGGTACAATATGTAGGACATGGTAGGGTAGAGTATCAGTCATAACAAGGAATGGGTACTGCTACAGTTGTACCAGGAAAATTGGGATTACCTAGACTAGTAGGAGACTACACAGATTACTTAGAAGCATCATGTATTCATTAGCTAGTGTTGCAATACATCCACAGTTGGTAGCAGGAAATGACAGGGGTTACCCTTTAAAAACAGGGAGAGTGTTGGTTAAGGAGTAAGCAGGGGTGTGATTTTGCAGATCAGTCCGTATCAGCAGGTTAGGATAGAGAGGATTTGATCCTAACTCATCTCATGATATGGTATATAAATGGAAGTGGAGTATCAGTTGAGTAGACAACAGTATCATGAGATAGATAACTATATGAATACGTGTACTTCATGTGTAGATATTAGTTGAGAATTCAGCGAATGCACAGACCAATGGGTAGTCGATACTATGGGAAATTGATACTATCTGAACTAGGCAAGGAATAGAGATGTGGACAGCACCATGACATGCTTACCGAGTGTGGTGCATCCAGATTGGTGCTCTAATATATGAATGGTAGTAGTAGATTAGTGTGCCTAAGGGTAGGGGTACATGGTATGATTCAGGAAGCATCACATATGTTAGAGAGCTTGAGCAGAAATTCAAATATCAGAGGTCGAGGACCACAGGCTTGTGCCTATGATGTAATGGGGTTGTGTACGAGCTGGTTACAGGTGTATCAGACATTTGGAGAGATGCCAACTGTGGGGGTTCACGTATATGAGTGTGGGTATGTGCATCAACCTACACCCCTAATGTATCAAGAATAGTTAACAGCAGTACTAGTGCAAATTGTACAGCCTACCAAGTATGTTCAATCCACATATTGCATTTGTTCAATCCACATATTGCATTTATTCAATCCACATATTGATTAGACTTGATTTTAGTAGTAGAGCCTTAACACCAGTTTTCCATTCCTGAAATAATCATTTCAATTAAGGAAGTTATCCTATAGCTCAGTCATTGTAGTCCCCTGCACCAAAGGTTCATCGACAGGTTGAATGCTCACACTGTGGTGTCCTGCATTCCTAAATAGGTTCATCCCTCATTCATTGGTCATGACCAACTAAATATTGTCCTACATCTAATTGACCTGCTATTCGAATGACTAAACATATAGATGTTCTGTCCTATCTTTTACCTACTGACCTGTTGTAATGGGGTAGTCTATAGCAAACTATGGTAAATGTAATGTCCTGATATTAACGTTTTATTCCCTCAAACAATTGTCCCCTTCATTACATAGTTTACTGCACTACATCTAACCCCTACACCCGTGTTCTTACCTGATACCATTAGGTATCAAAGATGAATTTGGTGGTGTAAGCCTTGGGAGGGCTTGGAATTCTTAGTTGGGTCCTTCACTCCTTTAGAGTTTCTGAGATTATGTGGCCTGACTTGTCTACACCATCAGTCTAGGTGCTGATACCTCAATGCCTGGCAGTATGTGTAAGGAGTAAACTAGGTAACAGTGAACCCTGGCTAGCATAGGCCTCACTCTCCATGTCTATTCTCTGCACATAGGCAGGCAATGGCTTACCCTACAGTCCTGGAAGTTCAGAACAGAGTATGGGTATGGTTACAATACATTGGTGTTTGCACAACCTCAGAATTGGGCTGGTCGGGTACTAAGTTATCCTTTGGTGCCCAGATCCTTGCCAACTACATACAGGAAAGCATACACCTTGAGCCAAGAGTACATGTTACAATATAGACTCCTGGAGTCTCAAAATTGAGAAAGGTCAGTACCCTGAACACAGGACCTGTGACCTATGTGTATCAGATAAGTAGGGATACTGTCAGGATATGTAACTATATACATAAATATATACCTCTCTGTACCCAATTGGTACAGACCCTTCCCTGTAACCTTTTGATAATACCAGTTGAGACTTTATTTGTATTCATGATACTGAGACTGACTTGTGAGAAGAAAACATGGGTTAGCAGTACCAGTAGTGAACAACGAGGGATACCAAGAAGAATCTATATGCCAACCTCACAAGAGAAGCATGTGTTTATCTATACTTGTACAAATGAACTTTGACACATTACAGGAAGTCTATAAATATTGTATCAGTAAGAGATTTAGCCAATACATCGGTAGGAAAGTAATGTAAGCATACATTAGATAATACCCTTCCTAGCAACAATGCCAGTAGGACAAGGAAGAGGTTTTGGGTAGATTTGCCTAACTATACCAGTCACACTACTAGGGTAACCATGTCTGAAAGTAATATTGTTACTTGAAGTTGGTTTATAGACTACAGTTGGCAGGAAATGAGTCCAGGGGATGAGGGGCTAATTTAAGAT
>JANAVB010009891.1:0-41184 GCA_029216955.1 Iris pallida
CTAGTCCATGTAAAACCTACGGTCATCTCCTCAGGGTCAGCAACTAGACTAAGAGCGAAACGGCTCAGGCGACTAAACTCTGCCGCATACTCGTCGACAGAATGGGTCCCCTGCTGGATGTTCTGGAATCGTAGTCCCATGGCTACCCTAGCGGTGGTCGAGAAATTTCTTCTTGAACTGGGACTTGAACTGATCCCAAGTGGCTCTCCCTCTCGCGAATAACGACTCATTTCGGAACCAAACTCCTGCCAAGTCTATCAGCAGAATCCCGCTCCTCGACCTGGAGATCATCCGGCATCCTAACTCCTAGGAGCTTCCTCTCTACCGAGTCTAGCCAGTCATCTGCTACTACTATGCCCTCAGTCCCTAAGAACTCCTTGGGATTCAGACCCATGAAGTCCTTGATCGTCCCCGTTCTCTGCCACGGCTCTACAGGTGGTGTGATCACGGTGCGTTCCTCGGAATGCTCCATGCTCTGGCGGAGTAGGATGGTCTGCTCCTGATGAGTTACTAGGAACCCCTGGATCAGAGTGAGCAGTTGGTTCCCGTCGAGTGTGACGGAAGCCTGGGTAGGTATAGTGATAGGGGGTGGTGGAAGTATTGGCTCCTACTGGGACTGTGAGGTGGAAGGTGGTGGAGGCATCTGGGTTTATGGATCTGTGGAGTGGGGGAAGGTGGTAGGTGGAGGTGTATCAGTCAACTGGTCAGCTGACTGATGTGGAGTGTGCCATTCTCAGGTGTGACATGCTGGGATGAACGAGTAAGCACCATCTAATTACAATAAAAAGGACTTATAAGGACTCTTTAAAGCAAAACAATCATAGACAAGAAAATCTAATTATAATAGCAAGCATGTGATGTATTTCCTACATTACAATCCTAATATCCTCTAGGTGTTCTAAGTGTCATTCCTAATGATGTCTAATTACCTTAAGTTCCTAATTGCAGGCATGCTTGGTACAATAACGTAACCAAACAATTTAGTCGACGACCTGCATGGGCCACCACTAAAAACGTGTCAAGACCCGCGCCCTGTATAGAGGCACGAGAAGTGGGTACGCCCATCCTACGCCGCAGTGTCGGCGGTAGTAAGCTGTCCTAGGTTGCTAACTAATCTCATGCAGTGAATATAAAAAGTACTTGTCCAGATATCAGCTCCGAATGGAGGACAAGTAAGGGTATGATCTACTCAACAAGTCTAAACACGAAAGATAACACGAAGTTATACCTAAGGAATTAAAGACAACAACAACTAACTCCTAAAATACACCAATATCTCAAACCAACTTAATACAGACTCAATATCTTAACTTTAATACAACAAGCCAAAACATGAAAGATAAAGTAGTCTACTAGCTAATCTCCTGAATCACTCCTGAGAGTCGGGACCAAAGGTAGCTAATCCCTCGCCAGGTCTATGGTAAGCAGGGCAGTGTCCTCAGGATTATCATCTGTAATATTTTTAACAGGTCCAATCAGGACGGGAACGAGTACAACTCATCTAGAAAACCCAAGTAAATGACAAAGAACTATAAAGCAGTTATAGACAGTTTTAATGATGAGCATGGCAGTTTTATACAGGTAATAATGGCATAGAGAAACAGTAAGATACAAAAAAAGAAAGGTAACTAAAACAGAGAAGAATTATGGCAATGAAGACTTTAATAAAAGCTAACTGAACTAGAATCATGTGTGAGTCCAGACAGTACGATATAAGTCTAATATAATCCCAGTGTGAGTCCAGTCCATATAATCTGATACCAGATAATTTCCGGTACAAGATGAGTCCAACAGTGATCAATGAATCCAGGTGAGTCCAACTATAATCTAACAGTGTGTTTTAAAATACCGAGGTCGACATGCAAACAGCTGGGTATCAGGCACATCTCTCACTGATCGGGCAAGAGATGGCTATGCTTCCGGTAGATTCCAGTGGGAGATTCCGAATTTGGGGTATGTCTACATGTCTTACTCAATATTTCCCCGCCCAGCAAGTGAATCCAAAATCGACAAAAGAATCGAGATGAGTCTGGCCAATATATGATGATTCCAGAAATGATTCCGGAATGATACTAATGACTCTAGTAATAGAGGCCAGCAAGTAAGGTATGTGTCGATACATGAATCCAAAATATCCATACGTGTTGATACAGAGAATCACATAGAACTAACTAGAACTGATATATAGTCTCGACAAATAAATGAGAGAACTATCAGAGAATCGCCTGATACTCTGAAAAGAGTAGTGTAATATCAGATGTCTGTACCAGGGTCACATGTCCTAAAATAGAGCAATATAGTTATGACATGTCTAATATGAAGGTAAATAAAATCTACAATGCAATCTATATTCTAAGCCAATCTAGGTCAAAGTCAAACTAGGTCAACACTAAGTCAAACTAAGTCAAATCAAGTCATATTAGGTCACAAGAAGTTAAACTAAGTCATACAAGGTCAAACAGGGTAAACAAGTCTAATCTAGGTTAAAGTCAACTCTTGGTCAAACATTCTAGCCAAACTAGTCAACTCTAGTTACTTGGGTCCATATAGGGTCAAGTCTTAGTCTAACTAAGGTTTTGGTTAATCATAGACTAGTCAATAAGGTAATTAGGTTAATCTTGACTAATGGTCAATCCAGTCAAACTCTATAAGGCTAACTCAAACCATCATAGGCTAACATGTCTTAGAATACCTAAGATACTATACTACAATTACCTATACAAAGTATACCATACATAAATACATATAGTACAATACCAACCTTAATCCTATAATCAAGCTAATCCCATTCTCCAACTCAAGTCATGACTCAACTCTAAGTATCTCACTTAACCCCATACATATCTTTATCTATATAGGATTACCCTCATAATCTATATGGTTAACCTAATCATCTAGTTAGGGTTTAGCCAAACCTTAGTCAAATAGTCCTTTTATGTTCATCCAAGTCATTTCTAGGTCAATTTGGTCAAGGTTTGACCTATAGTTGACTTTGGTCAACAATGGTCAACAATGGTCAATTATCTAGTCAAACTAGATCTACTAGACCTATTGGTCAATCCTAACTTGCTACTAACCATAGGCTACTAATCCTAGGGCACTATGACATATACATTACATATATACATAGGCCATAGGCTAAGATATCAAGTCTATATCATATATATACATATCTAATTTACATACCCAACTATATATAATACCATAATTTATATATATATATTTTTTTTAATACCATAATTTATATATATATATATATATATATATATATATATATATATATATATATATATATATATATATATTTATATTATTTATATATATATATATAATATATATATAATATATATTATACCCATACACATATATATAATACCCTTATATATATATAACATATATATATATATATATATATATATTATATATATATATATATAATATATATATATATTTTTTTATTTTTTTTTTTATATAACTATATATATCTATATATATATTTATATATATAATTATATATATTATATATAGTATTAGGTAGAGAGAGGAGAGTGGGTGAGAGATGGTGAGGCAGTGGTGTGTCACTGTGACAGTGGAAGGGGGATTAATCTCAGAAATCTGAGATGGGAACCCATACACTCACACACACATATATGTATATATATATATACATACATACCTATATCCATACATACACCACATACATACACTCACATACTCACATACACACACACACATGCATATACATATGTATACAATATATACACCCAAAAATACGTATACATATTCATAAAAATCAATTTGAAATTCAATTTAAATACTGAAAAATAACAGGGATTTACTGTTCATGACTGAACATATAGGTAAATCCCAAAATTGATACAAAACCTAACTAATACCCTAATCTAAGGGTTGGTAATCGAGCCCCTAGGTGTACATGTGTCGTAGGTGTCCCTAGGAGTCCACCACAACACGACACGACATGTCCAGTGTCAAAAACCCAAATCGGGTAAATACAGTGCACGGGAATTGCACTGTATCGTGCACGAGTTCATGTGTCTCGTGGACACGACACAAGGGTCTAGAAGTCTCGTGATCACGTGGGTAGATTCGCCTAGGGTTACCCTAAGTGTTCAGCACCCTGAATCGAGTCGGGGTCGTGTCGTGTCCGAGTAAGAGAGGCGTATCAGAGCCTCGAGTTCGTTTTACAGTGTCAGTGAGTGACCAGTACAGAGGCGATTTCGTGTCCGATACGACACGTGGTCGCATGAAACTTCGTGGGTGGGTTGTCAGAGGGTGCCCCTACCCTCGTGCCAAGTAGCACGTGTCCACGTGTTGTGTCGTGTCCGCCATCAGTGTCGGGTAGCAGGACAGCGTGCACAGTCTCGTACACGCGTGTCGAAGGGTCGTGTGCTCCACACGTGGCACGTAGAGCCTTGTGCTTGTGTCAGTGGGTAGGTGGGGTGGTTAGGTTTGTGTCTAGGTTTCTGTATCGTGTCCACGACACGTGTAGATACGACACGAAGTGTCAAACATTGGGGTTTTCAGTGTGCAAAGTGGTTTATAACAGTGTGTTGGGTCCCATTTTGGACACGGACACGACTCGAAGTGTGCTCAGTCAACTAGGGTTGTGTCCTACATGTCTAGGGCTACCCAAAATATAATTTGTTTTAAAAAATAATAACTTTTGTTTCTAAGTGGCATTTCACCAAATACTGCAATTAAGACACAGATACGTGTCCGATACGGACACCAAACCAAGCCTATTTCCTACCAAACTTGACCTACAGTTAGGGTATACCTATATGCATGCATTTATGAAGAAAAATCACAATAATAACTAGGTTTGGGGATTTTACCTATGAGTGCAAGATCCTCAAATATAAGCCTATTTGAATGAAATCCTCCTTCAACTCCCAATGTCCAAAGCTCCACAATTCCTTGTTAGCAAGCCACAATTGGTATCCTCTAGTGTAGGGGAGTCCAATGCAAGAAACTAGGCTCAATTTGGAGTTGAAATGGTTAAGTGGTGTGGGTGTGAAGTTGTAGGAAAAATAGGTTTTTAGTGTATATAAAAATGATATGAATGAAGGGGGGGTGTTATATAGGATGGGGGTAGGGTGTGGCTGCCATGGGGGGGGTAGGGGGTAGATATTTAGGGTTCATCCATGTAGTGACCCGCTCCGCCCTAGCGGAACGCCGATTCCAAACGGCAAGTGCAACGACTCAAACGAGCCGTCGACCCGAAGAGTTGCTTCGTCCCGATGAAGTATCGATGCGAATCGATGCAAGGCTTACATTGGCCCGACAGGATGAATCCAGACTTAGACTTTCAAAGGCGCGCTCGGAATATCGCTCGGCCGATGCGAACATCGCTAAGGTGGGTGGCTCCGATGAACCCGTCTTTGTTTAGCCTAGACACATAACAAAACGAACACATTCACGAGAATCGCTAGGCGATAACATCTTGCATGTTAATAAATGACTCAACGCACCTAGCTAAGGGAGTAATCCCAACTTGTATGCTTGCATAGTATATGGAAAGGAATATGGAAAAATACGAGAACTCTCGCACCGCGCTCCACGCTCGTGCTAAGACACAAGCTTGCGTTCAACAATGAACAATGAATGGTTTACAACAATGAAACGGAAGACTATCGATATAGTCACCCGAATAGAGTATAGCAACATTGAAAGGCTATGGGACCGATGGGTCGCCAAGGCGACTCCCGCACGAGGAGTTGCGTAATGCTTGAATGAATAAATCAACGAATCAATGAATGAAACGAATGAATATGTGAATGAATCAATGAACGAAAGAACAAGTGAAAGAAAGAAAGAAAAGAAAGAACGAAGAAAAGATAAGAAAAAAGATGAATGGTTAGCGACAGGTGTGACGGGCACGTGCATCGGGGCTCGCTACCCGCGCTGCACGGACGCCAACCTGGTTGATAACGTAAGATGGCTAAGGGTTAGCCTATGGCTTAAGGACAGCCGTTAAGTTAAAATGTTAATAAAATACGAAATGGTCGTGGACAAACGGTACGAGCGAGGGGTGGCGTATGCTGTGCCGTAGAGAAAGGGATTCCGCGACAGTTGTCAAAGTAGGAAGGACTTGCCGGCCCGGACGGAATCAAAAAGGGGCTTACGGCTTAACTGGGGGAGGCTTGGCCCCAGGAGACGTAAGTGCAGGGTACTTTTCAAGAGACTATCAGGGTGTACCAGCCGCACGCCATGATAGGTGCGAAAATACCAAGGGGAAATGTCCAGGATGGCTTGTGGTGCCAGCGACCGGTTCATATAGAGTTAAGTGGGCTTTGCTGGTGGCGATCCACGTGCAAGTCCTTGCATTGAAATCAAAGTAGTCTAAGTTAACAAAAATGAAGTGCCTTACAAATATGCCTGAATGTATGTAACACATAAAACGATCCAGAATACTTGTACGACTGAGTTAAAGAACGCACCTACGTTATGTTATTATCACTGAATTGTTGTCTAACTTGGTTTACTTGAACAGGGAAGGCCGGACGGTAAGTATGGGTAAGTTGTGCATGTATTTCCATGCGACACTTGAAATTGGCAACACGGGATAGGTTATGATATGCCATGAAATTGACCCTAAGGAAAGATTAGAAAGACAATGAATGATAGAGATGCACGAAAGTAAATGAAACGTGTTCGGTAATGATAGTGATTATGGGCGAGCTAGCCTCCCCACCAGTGCATAACAATGTACTGATAACCCCACAGTCTACTTGCAGGATGCAGGAGACGTCGGCGGGTGCGGAGCTTTCCTCGAACGTGCTAAGGTGCGGAGCTATCTCTCGAGCCTTGAAGCGTTGCAAGGAGCTGAAGTACTCTATACAGGACATAATGTATCGGAACATCGCCATGAATCATTCCATCTTGTAAGCCACTTGGCACGCCTTTTATGTTCAGAGAGAGAGCTTGAGCGACTTGTAAAATTGGCCTAGCGCCGCTTGTAACTTCTTGAATATCAATAAAGAGTTTGGTTTCGCTTCAACTTGTGTTCATTTATTTTTCTGCTGCAAATGGGGACACTCTGTGAGACTTTGTGGCCTAGCATCAAATCGACCGTTTCTGGACTTGGCCTTGCACGGGCGCAACCTAGGCCCGTGCGGCATCACGCCTTAGCGAGGACGATCGCTCCTACGGGAGCGGGGCGTGACAGATTGGTATCAAAGCACGGCTTTACGTCCTTGGACATCATTTCGATTCTCTCAGTTTTGAAAGCTCGCGTTGGAAACAAAGAAGTGTATGCTCTCTCTCGTTGTGCATTGGGATGTTCCATACAATAAGTCTAATATTTTCAAAAGCTCGTACGATTACTCGGTTGGACGGGACCGATAGGCGAAGGCCTTTGTGCCACCACGACGGACTTGAGTTGGAAGGAACCGTTGCTAAGAGTTAGCAAACGCAGTGCGTGCTTGAATGAGCTTACGTTGACAGCAAACGAGTACACGAGACCAAAGTATAGTTCGAACGGGATGGTTATGCACGCAGCCTTTGGCTAAGTGGTGCAGAGTATCGCGCACCTAGACCCTCTGGTGCAAACGAGTCGCGAGCGAGATCGATTATCGCTCGAACGAGAATAAGTGAGCATACGAACTCGAATATAGTTAGCACGGGATAGCTATGCACACGACCTTTTTGGTTATGTTGTGCTGCGTGTCGCGCACCTCGACTTTTGGTGCAATCGGGTTGCGAGCGATATCAAGTACCGCTCGGTCGGGAACGAAGCTACACTTAGAGTGTATATCGATAGGAACGCTATCAAACTAACGCTTAGGCATGAACGGAAGATTTATTGGATTTTGAGGAGAATACATACGATTTAGTACGTCGAGGCGACGTGATGCGATTACGATAGAGATTCGTCGAACGAATCTAAAGGATGTCTTAGCGCATGACGCGAACGTAATTGAGGGCTCACTAGGATGGCTTGAACCCGAGTGGTGTATGTGATAGCTTCGAAGAAGGATAAGAGTGAGTGTCGACGACTAGTCGAGTGGCTCAAACCCTGAGTGGTGTATGAACGTTATAGAAATTGTTCGAGCGAGACTAAAAGGATATACGGATAGAACGTGTATGTCGGCGAGGCGATGCGACCGCGCAAAGCCCTAGAATGCATCACGCTTAGTTTGTCGTGACTTCGATGTCCCGAACGAGATGTCATTTGGACAACTTGTCGTTGGGCAACGCGAGTTAGAAAATAAATGGTCTTGATCGAGGAAACTTAGAGGATCGCGCGTATGATTTCGGATGGATTCAAATGAAGTGTGACTTGGGTTTGAAATTGATCAAATATCGAGGAAATTGTGGAATATCCAACTCGGACAATAGCATCAGTCGCACGACTCGAAATTGGTTGCAAAGGAAGACCGTCAGGTTACGCATATCGTCGATGGTATTGAGGCGTATCAAAGATCGATATGCGATAACCCGGGGCACTCTGACTCGGCGAATGACGATCGTGCAAATGTTACTGTTCCGTTGGATGCTATACTTGAGTTGTAATGAATGTGTCGAGGAAAAGATAGACTTGGCTCGAGGATTATGCTTGGATTTGCTTCGTTATAACCACAACGTTGACGTTCTTGTCTTATGCGAGCGCAACTCCAGCCTCGCACATGCGTCACGCCGGATTATGACGATCACTCTGCGTGAGCGCTGATATGGTGATTCATACAGGGGTGATTGAACTTGGATGGCGTGACAATCTGATTGCTTCGACTTGTGGTTTGACGCGAAGGTGGACTCGAGATTGAATTTGTGTGCTTGAAGAATTGAACTTGAGGATTGAGTAGGTCCAATCCACGTATCGAGAATGGGTTAGTCTAAAACTCAAACAAAAAGTTACGCCCCGATGAGAATGATTATTCCACGGGAGCGTTGCATGGTGATTCATGAACCGCCGTGGATAATCGGACTCGCGTGAGATTGGGGCGCAATGTATTGTCGAGCTGGATGACCTCGTGATCGAATACATGAATTGGTTAGAACTGGTGATTGAATAGAATTGAATATGGACAACGTAAGTCTTGATGCGAATTAGGTGATCATGCTCGATGTTTAGAAATCTGAGTGACGCGAGCTTGGGTAGAAATCCCCGTACAAACGAACAAATGGTTTGACCATAGGATTTGGGGCGAGCGTCGCACAACGACCTTGCACGATGAGCCACGGACTTGACGTGTAACTATGACCTTGTGAGCTGACCTAGCGGATAGGCGGACGACCCTATGCCGAGTGATTGAACCTGTGCGATGGCATTTAAAGTATCGTCTGGACGGACGATAGACTTGTGGCAGCGAGACTTAGAGTAGGACGGGGAACAGGTGTGCGTGAACGACAATAAGATTGGCCCCAAACGAAGGAATGAAAGGGATGGATGATGCGCAATTAAATGTTGGAATAACGAATTGAATCATTGGTCGGAGGACGTACTCGATGAAGTGCAATACTTGGTTTGGATCGGACGGAAATTACTTAGACTTGGTCGACCCGCTAAAAGAAATCATACTGATTTCGTGGACAATAACGCTTGAGAAGCGAATCGAATCGTCTTGAGGACCGAGATAAACGATATGTGATATACATATGAGTTCGGCTTTAAATCAAAGTTAGCAAAACGATCGGCAAATCGAAACTATCACGAGTAGCTTGTCCGACTTCGCTAGTCGCTAAGCTTGGTTGAAATGTACGTATTCGGGGGACGCCTTGAATCCGTGCACGATCCAAACTCAGCGATATGATGAACTCGAATGCAGCTGCAAGTGGGTGTTGCGATGCGCATAATGAAAGTAAGTTTGCCTCAGCCTACGACACTCGTATTTGACGAATTTCAACGCACCTCGTACGACCGTTTCAGTCCCATGATATGTCA
The DNA here is from genome assembly GCA_029216955.1 of Iris pallida. NCBI lineage: Eukaryota > Viridiplantae > Streptophyta > Magnoliopsida > Asparagales > Iridaceae > Iris > Iris pallida. The sequence goes on from JANAVB010009891.1 coordinate 9,905, forward strand.
AAAAGCAACCGAGTCGAAGAAACACTTAAATTGAGTAAGTGCCATCAACTCTAAAATGAATGAAAAAGCTATTCAATAAAAATCGACCAAAACGTATACGACACGGAACTTAGAAAGAACCGAGTGTCGTTCGATGCCATCGAACGACGATGCATAGGAAATTGTCTAAGGTATGTACACGGTCCGAGTTAAGGAATGGTAGGATGACCTGCACTCAGGAAGTCTCGAGGACGAGACTTGTTTTGAGTGGTGTATTATGTAGTGACCCGCTCCGCCCTAGCGGAACGTCGATTCCAAACGGCAAGTGCAACGACTCAAACGAGCCGTCGACCCGAAGAGTTGCTTCGTCCCGATGAAGTATCGATACGAATCGATGCAAGGCTTACATTGGCCCGACAGGATGAATCCAGACTTAGACTTTCAAAGGCGCGCTCGGAATATCGCTCGGCCGATGCGAACATCGCTAAGGTGGGTGGCTCCGATGAACCCGCTTTGCTTAGCCTAGACACATAACAAAACGGACACATTCACGAGAATCGCTAGGCGATAACATCTTGCATGTTAATAAATGACTCAACGCACCTAGCTAAGGGAGTAATCCCAACTTGTATGCTTGCATAGAATATGGAAAGGAATATGGAAAAATACGAGAACTCTCGCACCGCGCTCCACGCTCGTGCTAAGGCACAAGCTTGCGTTCAACAATGAAACAATGAATGGTTTACAACAATGAAACGGAAGACTATCGATATAGTCACCCGAATAGAGTATAGCAACATTGAAAGGCTATGGGACCGATGGGTCGCCAAGGCGACTCCCGCACGAGGAGTTGCGTAATGCTTGAATGAATAAATCAACGAATCAATGAATGAAACGAATGAATATGTGAATGAATCAATGAACGAAAGAACAAGTGAAAGAAAGAAAGAAAAGAAAGAACGAAGAAAAGATAAGAAAGAAAGGAGATGAATGGTTAGCGACAGGTGTGACGGGCACGTGCATCGGGGCTCGCTACCCGCGCTGCACGGACGCCAACCTGGTCGATAACGTAAGATGGCTAAGGGTTAGCCTATGGCTCAAGGACAGCCGTTAAGTTAAAATGTTAATAAAATACGAAATGGTCGTGGACAAACGGTACGAACGAGGGGTGGCGTATGCTGTGCCGTAGAGAAAGGGATTCCGCGGCAGTTGTCAAAGTGGGAAGGACTTGCCGGCCCGGACGGAATCAAAAAGGGGCTTACGGGCTTAACTGGGGGAGGCTTGGCCCCAGGAGACGTAAGTGCAAGGGTACTTTTCAAGAGACTATCAGGGTGTACCAGCCGCACGCCATGATAGGTACGAAAATACCAAGGGGAAATGTCTAGGATGGCTTATGGTGCCAGCGACCGGTTCATATAGAGTTAAGTGGGCTTTGCTGGTGGCGATCCACGTGCAAGTCCTTGCATTGAAATCAAAGTAGTCTAAGTTAACAAAAATGAAGTGCCTTACAAATATGCCTGAATGTATGTAACACATAAAACGATCCAGAATACTTGTACGACTGAGTTAAAGAACGCACCTACGTTATGTTATTATCACATGAATTGTTGTCTAACTTGGTTTACTTGAACAGGGAAGGCCGGACGGTAAGTATGGGTAAGTTGTGCATGTATTTCCATGCGACACTTGAAATTGGCAACACGGGATAGGTTATGATATATGCCATGAAATTGACCCTAAGGAAAGATTAGAAAGACAATGAATGATAGAGATGCACGAAAGTAAATGAAACGTGTTCGGTAATGATAGTGATAATGGGCGAACTAGCCTCCCCACCAGTGCATAACAATGTACTGATAACCCCACAGTCTACTTGCAGGATGCAGGAGACGTCGGCGGGTGCAGAGCTTTCCTCGAACGTGCTAAGGCGCGGAGCTATCTCTCGAGCCTTGAAGCGTTGCAAGGAGCTGAAGTACTCTATACAGGACATAATGTATCGGAACATCGCCATGAATCATTCCATCTTGTAAGCCACTTGGCACGCCTTTTATGTTTCAGAGAGAGAGAGCTTGAGCGACTTGTAAAATTGGCCTAGCGCCGCTTGTAACTTCTTGAATATCAATAAAGAGTTTGGTTTCGCTTCAACTTGTGTTCATTTATTTTTCTGCTGCAAATGGGGACACTCTGTGAGACTTTGTGGCCTAGCATCAAATCGGCCGTTTCTGGACTTGGCCTTGCACGGGCGCAACCTAGGCCCGTGCGGCATCACGCCTTAGCGAGGACGATCGCTCCTACGGGAGCGGGGCGTGACAGATTGGTATCAAAGCACGGCTTTACGTCCTTGGACATCATTTCGATTCTCTCAGTTTTGAAAGCTCGCGTTGGAAACAAAAGAAGTGTATGCTCTCTCTCGTTGTGCATTGGGATGTTCCATACAATAAGTCTAATATTTTCAAAAGCTCGTACGATTACTCGGTTGGACGGGACCGATAGGCGAAGGCCTTTGTGCCACCACGACGGACTTGAGTTGGAAGGAACCGTTGCTAAGAGTTAGCAAACGCAGTGCGTGCTTGAATGAGCTTACGTTGACAGCAAACGAGTACACGAGACCAAAGTATAGTTCGAACGGGATGGTTATGCACGCAGCCTTTGGCTAAGTGGTGCAGAGTATCGCGCACCTAGACCCTCTGGTGCAAACGAGTCGCGAGCGAGATCGATTATCGCTCGAAACGAGAATAAGTGAGCATACGAACTCGAATATAGTTAGCACGGGATAGCTATGCACACGACCTTTTTGGTTATGTTGTGCTGCGTGTCGCGCACCTCGACTTTTGGTGCAATCGGGATAGCTATGCACACGACCTCTAGATTAGTGCTAAACTAGGTTAGGAGCTAACATGACACTAATCAACTAATTAAATAATAATAAATCACATAAATCCAAATAAATTTCTAATAAATTACCAAATACCCTTTTGACTAAAAAGTGGTAATTTGATATCCTAATCACATGGTTAGGCATACATGGTCATGGTTAGTCTCTAGGTTATGAAATCTCTAGGGTTTACACTAGGGTTATACTAGTAAAATCACAAAGTCATAAGTCGTGACTTAGAAAAAATAGTTTTAAATTAACTAAAATCACCAAAAATCATATCATGACTAAAACACCATTAATAAATAATAAAAATAATAATTTTTCAAAAATACCCTAATTTAGAAAACTGGGTGTTACAGATGCTTATGGAAGACCCAGGATCAATGTGCATCCGGTCCACCTTCACGTCCCCGATGTATTCCGTATAGTACAACGGAAGATCATGCAGATTGGTCTTGATGAGCATATCTTGCGGAGTGAAGACAATGTTGGGCATCGCTCATGTGCAAGCGCTGTCTTGGAGATCTGCAGGCGGGTTTTCTCCCGTGAGGTTGACCTGAGCCAGGTACGCGTCGGCATTTTGGAGTGCATCGCTCAAAGCCGCACGAACATCTTTTGAGAGTCTTAGAAACTCGTATAATGGCAACTTGGCCGGTGTGTTAGCCAATTGCACCAAGATGTCGAAGTTGTAGGGCTTCTCCAGCCCCTGTGTCAATTGTAGCGGGCTGATGATCTTCAGTTGAGTTATCAACCCCAGGTTGGGAGTGTGCCACAGACCGGGTGACGACGGCTGTAGCTTCTTCGATATCTACCGAGATTGTGTGGCAAGACCTGATTTTTCCACTCTTCCTGCGCATGGGAGATGGTGTGGGCTGAGTTACTTCTGGTACCAGGTCTGGATGGACCCACATAATCTTCCCTCGTGATGTGGTGAGGGACACTAGGCCAGCAGCCTGATCCCGAGGAGGTGGAAGATTAGCAATCTCGATTATCGCCAGAGGGATGGGTACCACACCGTCTTGAGCTTCGGTTGGAGGAAAGCTGCTAAATTGGACTGACACCATATTGGCTGCCACAGTTACCTCTTCGAAGTCGATGGCCAGAGCATTCGAATCGATGAGATTTTGGATGTACCGTTTAGTTGGTAGCAGTCGTGTGTGGCATGGTGGACGTAGCGGTGGTAATGGCAGTATTTTGGGTTCTTTATGTCTGCCGGCCGAGGTTCTCGTCTTGGTGGAGGAAGCTGAATTCTGTCTTCTTGTATGAGCATGTCCAAGATGGGCTTGACGTGACCGTCTTCGAAAGAGTATGTGATTTACGGCCATTGTTTGTCTGTCGGCTTTGGCTCAGGTTTCTGTGCTGTATCGGCAACCATAGCCTGCTTACCCCTGTTGTTCCGATTGTTGGAGGGGCTACCCCCATTGTCGTTGTTGGTGTTGGGACGCTTGCCCTTGTTCTCTCCGTCCGAGATGTGCAATCCCAGTTGGCGAGCCTTCTTCAACCGTTCTTCGGCGCTAGTGGCGCTGATGATGAACGTCTTCCAGTCCTTGAATTGACTTTCGCCCATCCAGAGACTGATTGTTGGGAGCAATCTCTTTTGGCAAATTTCAATTAGGGAGGAATCCGAATTTCCAGACGGCAGCTTCATTGCGGTTTGGCGAAACCGCTCAATGTAGTTTCTTGTCAGCTCTTTCTCCCCTTGGACGACGTCCATGAGAGTGGACATTGTGATGTCCTGCCCTACTTCGTAGAATCTCTCTAAGAACATGCGTTTGAAGTCGGCGAAGGAATGGATGCAGTTGTCTGGCAGGTTGTGATACCAGTCGAAGGCGACTCCTTCCAATGCCCCAATGATAATCGTGTGAGGATGGCATCATCATGGGGCAGATGGTCGGTGGTGATCTCGAAGTAAGTAATGTACCGACTTGCTGAGGTCTTGCCATCATAAGGATTGATATTGAACGGATTATATCTTGGTGGAAATGGAACATCCCTCTAGGCAGCAGGGTACGGTTGCCGTATTCTGAGGTCTTGGGAATTTTTTCGAGCGTAAAACATGGTTTGGAGCTCCTGGACCTCGCTTCTCACTTCGCGGGCTTCATCCACGGCGGTGGGGGCCGTTCCCTCAGGAGGATTGTTGTCCGGGTTTGGTGCCGTCGAATTCGAGTCCGCATTGACCGCGGGACCCGTACTTGTTTGGCCAGGCGTTCCTCCCTGCAGAGTTGGAAGAGCCGCTTTGATCTCGTCTACAGACTTGACCAAGGCAAGCAGTATGGCCTCCAGAGTGTCGATGCCTTGGCGATCACTGGAACCACCTTTGTTACTGTCCGTCATGAATACCCTTCTTACGTGAGGAGAGATGGACGAAGCGGTGGAGGAAGCGCCCTCTGAATCATACCCCGGTAGTGAGAAGTCATCGGGATATGTGGGAATGTTCTCCTCTGGTTCGGACTCGGAAGGAACAGTACCCCCAATCTCCGAGTTCGCCTCGTCTTGGGAGTTGTGGATGTCCTCGGGGGCGTCGGGGTTTGTTGCATCTGATGGGAGAGTTGTTTCCCCTGGCTCATTTTCTTGTAACATCAGATTGTCGTGGAGGTTCGGAGGAGTACTACCCCCAGTCCCAGCAACCCCAGTGTTATGGACGACGAATCTCCCATTGTAGCAGATTTCGTCTTAGAACGGGTGCTTTGGAAAACTCCAGTGGCGGGCACCCGCTTAGACGAGAGTCTCTTAGTCATAGTGGTTGAAATCTTTGGGCTAGGAACATTCGTCTTCTTCCCTTTTCCATCGACGGAGACTTTTTTCGGCAGAGTTGCAGGAGATGACGGGAGGCACCTCGTCTTCTAAACTTGATCGTTGCAGTCTTTGGAAGACGGACCGTCGGTCCTCTTGTACTGTTGCGTTGTTGCAACAGCAGTTGATGATGACTTGGGTGCAGTGACGTCCGTGGGAGGACTCTTTGCACCCCGGGGCACCTTCTCTTTCCTTGCGTTTGTGGAGGATGTCCTCACGCAAGTCAGACGGGTCCGGATCGACCATGTTTGCTTCCTGGATTTTGGGAGACTTTTGGGAACCTCTCTGTCCGTTTGCCACCGGGGGCTGGACTCGAGTGGTTCTGTACAACTTTCCATCAGAGGCCCGCATAACAGTACACGGGACGCTCGGATGGTCAGAGGTCGGATCAACGGACCGAGCTTGCCAAGCTCGTGCTGCCCTAAACTTCTTCACTCTAGTGCGTGAGGGCACATAGTAGGAAGAGTCTAAGTGGTGCTGGAGAGAATCAGACATGTCTTCTTGGGTGCACAGGGGATCAGGACCATAGGTGAGGCGGTCGAAGACAGAACCTCGTGGAGTAGACGTCATGCGACTGGAATCATCAATCCTCATGCGGCTGGCGGTCGTAGCCGCATGGGTCTTCTCCATGCGGCTGGAAACCCTGGCCGCATGAGTGTTCTTCATACGGCTAAAAATCCTAGCTGCATGAGTACTATGCATTTGGCTAGCAGTTTCAGCCGCATGGTCGTCATTCATGCGGCTGGCCATCTTGGCCGCATGAGTCTTCGCTTTGCGGCTAGTGCCCTTGTTTGGTTTCTTCCAGGAGCCCATAGAATCGCTCTTTGTCCCTGCAAGTCCAGCATCGTAGTGCTTTCCTCTGCCGAACTTGGGGACAGCATAGTCTTCTATGGCTCGAAGTGGGGCCGTGCGAGATTCGCCTTCCCCGTCTTGAGTAGCAGAGAGTACCCCATCCAGAGCTTGTGGAGGAGCAAATGATTTTGGCCTCCACTTGCAGCGAGCTTTCTTTGTGCGGGTTCGCTTCTGGACCGGGCCAGCGCTTCCTTCAGAGAGCATTTCTTCAAACGCCTGTTGGTCGAAGCGGACGACCATCTTTTGTTGCGTGGAGCCGAGTTTGGCTGCATCCGATTGCGTCACCAACTCCTCAACCGTAGAGAAGTTTGTACCCAGCAGAGTCGCCATCGTGTTTGCCATGAAATATAAAAGAGCAGAACAATTATCGGAGGACTGGACTTTTACTTCACGTTACAAACTCGCTTGTACAAAGAAAGCCTAGGGACGAAAACCTAGGTACAGCAATCTAAGTACAATTGTTTATTTTAGATTCTGGGGGGTGACGATAGAGGCTCGGGAAAGCGGCGGCCGCTATGCTTTACTCCTTGGACGATCGGTATGCAGCCTTGGCTCCGGAAGATTGCTTGGCGTTAAAGAAATGCTCTCTTTGCTCTCTCTCTGCTCTTTTCCTCCAAGTCTTCTAATGCTCTCTGATCTCCAAAAAAGGGGGTCCTCTTGCAAGGGAATGGCACCTCGCTATTTATAAGAAGGGGAATGCAATCATTAGGGTTTGCAGTGATTACCCCTCAGAGTGGCGGCAGCCTGTTGATTGATCAATCTGGGCCATTAATCTTGAGTGTGATGAATCTGGGCCACTTAATGTAGATTACACCAAATCCTATCAGTAATTAATGCTTATTGGAATAAATCCTCGTGATGATGATTTGCTGATGTCTGCGAATCTGGATGAATAAATTTAATTCATTCTCCTACCACGTGTCCCAGATTATTGGGATTTGACCCAATCTTTGATTGCAGTAAATCTGGGAAATTGATTGGCTTTATGACACGTGTCCTGAGAGCCATAAGGGGATCTGAGCCGCATAAGGATTGAGCCGCATAAGCCCGGCCACGTGTCAAGGCTGCTTGGGGAGTGGCCCCTGAACCTTCGAATCACATGATAATCTGGGCCGCATGGACGTAGGTGGCCGCATAACGGGTAACTCCTTCGTGAGCCACATGGAGATGGTCCTCGTGAGCCGCATGGGGGAGCGCCTTCTTAAGCCGCATAGGGCTGTTTCGATCTGGACCGCATAGGACAACCTCTGCCTGAGCCGCATGGGGAGTCTCCATACCCTAACCGCATGAGAGTCGTCATGACCGAGCCGCATGAGAGTCTTTATTCTCGAGCCGCATGAGCGTCGTCATGACCGAGCCGCATAAAGAATCGTTACGACCGAGCCGCATGAGCGTCTCCATACTCGAGCCGCATGAGAGTCTTCATACTCGAGCCGCATGAAGAGTCGTCATGACCGGACCGTATGAAGAGTCGTAGCCGCATAGAGCTTATCCGAGCCGCATGAGACTCCAGAAGACTCTCGGTCCGCATGAGTTTCTGAGCCGCATGAGGCTCCTTCTGGCTGAGCTGCATGGGCTTTCATGTTGATTTTGGGCTGCCTAAGGCCCCCCTGCTGCTTTTGGGTCGCATGAAGCTTTCTAGATTTTGAGCCGCATGAGGCTCCATGTTGAATTCGAGCGGCATAGAGAATCCCCTTCTTTTCTTGCGCTTACGAAGGATCACATCTCGCAAGTCAAGGACATCTCGGTCAACCTTTGTACTCGTTTTGTGGGCCCGGGTATCTCGAGCAGACGAGTGCGTAGGTATCATGTTTACAACTTTCCATCAGAGGTCCGCTTTAACAGTTAGCGGGGCGCTCTGATGGTCAGAGGTTGGGACAGCTGACTGAGCTCGATGAGCCCGCGCTGCCCTAGACTTCTTCGACTTAGCACCCGAAGGTGCGTAGTAGAAAGAGTCCAAGTTGGAAGGAGGGAAGAGAAGTTGGTGCCCTTTTCAAAGAAGGAAATGGGGCTCTATTTATAGAATGGAGTGAGCCTTTTCTTCTTTTTCTTTCCGATGTGGGACTAAAAGCAATATTTTTCATGCTTCTACAACCATGTTATCTACCGTTTCGGGGTACCCCGGAGGATCATCCACGATAATGGTCCTCAGTTCATCAGCCATGTTTTTAGTAGATTCTGTGACAAGAATCGCATTCAAAATGTGGCATCAACCGCCTACAATCCGGCAGCAAACGGATTGGCCGAGGCGTTCAACAAGACCATCGTCAGGCTACTCAAGAAAGTCGTATCATCCAACAAACACGACTGGGACAAAAAGCTCGGCGAATGCCTTTGGGCCTACCGTACAACGGTACGGACCCCGACGGGCAACACACCATTCTTCCTGGTCTACGGGAGTGAAGCGGTACTGCCTCTCGAGATCCAGATACCCTCACTCCGTGTAGCAATCACAAATCAACTCACAGAAGAGGACAATCAACATCGTCGTCTGCGGGAACTGGAGGCACTTGACGAAAAGCGTCTCCTAGCTCAACAACGCATCGAACTCTACCAAGCCCGTATATCACAGGCTTTCAACAAGAAGGTCAAGCAGAGGACTTTCCAAGTTGGCGACCTGGTTTTGGCAGTCAGGAGACCGATGGTGTTGACTCATAAAACACTAGGAAAGTTCGAGCCCAAGTGGGAAGGACCTTTCATCATAGAGACGGTATACTCAAACGGTGCATACCGCCTCGCCAAACCTAATGGGGACTTGTTCATGATGCCCATCAATGGCAAGTTCCTGAAGAAGTACTACTCTTGACATATTTCAGACATGTACTTCCACTAGAGGATCTGTAGACCCAATCATCAGGGTTCGCATACAGCTCCCTTCCACAAAATCAGACGCCTTCGGAATCCAGCTGTTCCGGGGCATTCTATTCTCCAGTAGAAGAACAACCACGTCCACATCACCTCTGAGTTGTTCCCCTACGCCCAACAAAGCGGAATCCTACACTCCGTAAGACTACGCTATCCTTCATGTTTACCACGTCCATATTACCTCTGAGTAAACATCCCGTACGGACAACCCCTGCGTTGTCGTACATTGATCGCAGAACTTCCACGTCCACATTACCTCTGAGTAGTTTCGCGTATCCTCCAGGATCATTCCTACCACGTCCATAACACCTCTGAGTAGGGAGATTCCATCACTTGAATCCCATATTTGCCATGTCCACATCACCTCTGAGCAAACATGTGGGTTCTCTCAAACTTATTATCTGTACCTAAAAACTAAGGTGCGCAAAAGATAATAGGTCCACACAAATCATCAAGTTCATGACAGCAAAAATGAACACCACCACAAAAACTTTGTATTCTTTATTTTCAAATAGAGAGTAAAAGTTTACATCCCCAACAAGAGTTGCAAAAATACACAAAAAAAAGAAGAGACTACAATCCCTAAACATCCCCAGGGTTGGCCGAAAGCTCTTCAATCCGACGCCTCAAGTCTGCCGCCCGAGTCTCCACAGTCGCCAAGACTCGACGTTCAGCTTCTTGACGCATCGCTTCAATAGCCTCAGGAGAAGTATCATTCTCATGCTTCTCATCCAGCTGCTGCCGCTGCTGAGCCAGGGCAAGAGCCCGGTGGGTAAAAGCTGCCTCCTCCTTCTTGAATGCTACGTGTTCACCTGGACACGTTCAACGTCTAATAGGAGTCGGGCCCGTTGGTCCTCAAGGCGGCGGATCTGGGCATCAATCTCCGCGATACTAGTATCCAACACAGCTCGCGCCTCCACTGTCTCCCGCGTAGACTGAGACAACCGCTCCACTGCAGCTTCAGTCTCAGCCACTTCGCGTTTCCAGACACTCACGGTGGCCTGGTAAGAAGACTCAGTCTCGGCGATCAGCTTCCCCTTCTCCGCATCTATATGGACGGAGAGGTCATTTCGCTGGATGTACTAAAATTCGGAAAGCCACTGGTCCAACTCGGCCACCGAGGCCTCCAAAATCTCGGCCATATGATCATGGCCCTGATGAAGACGGATCAGGTTGATATGAGGCAGTGCCAGAGTTCTTGCTGTCATAAAGCTCCCATTGGCGTCCATCACTGCCGATACGCCCCTCTGCAGCATTTTATACACTGCCTCGATGATGAATTTCACATATTCATCTACATCCGCCAGCACCTGCGGCGTCATAGCAGGAGTTGGAGGAGCTGCTCTAGTTAGCGGGCCGGAAGAAGGTTCGCCGACCTCAATCTGCGAGGCCGGAACCTCGGCATCAACAGGCTCTTCATCAACAGGGGCCTGACTACTAGCCCGAGGAGCCGAAAGAACGGAGGGAACCGAGATAGGCGTCGATATAGTTCCCCAAGTAGAAGGAGCAACAGAGGGTTCTACCAAACCCTTTCCCTTCTCAGGCTCAGAAGAACGACCGACGTCAGCGGCTACCTCATCAGCCCCCAACGTGCTATCAGCAGCCAGTACGGGACATTCCCTCTCTGGCAGAATGGAGAGATCAACACTTGTCTCCTGGCCCGCCCCAGGAGTCAGGACCGTCAAACGAGTCTGATTCTCTTCATCAAATCCCTCTACAGGGACAGGATCTGTCGCTACCTCCTGATCGGTAGCCACCTCAGCCTCCGCTGCTGAGTCTGGTGTAGGGCTCGGCAACGCTACAGCCGACCTCCCCTCGTCATGACAAGGAGGGGAATCAACCCTCTCCTCTGTTTCAACCACATCTGTTTCCCCCGCAACAGACTCTTGCAACTCTGGAGCGACGTCATCTGAAGACGACGAACTCCACTCCACTTCATCATCACGAAGCCCCGTGTCCGCTGGACCCTCAACGTCCAAGGCCCCCACGGCAGCTGGCACCATCCCGGAAGTTGCTGCAACCTTCGCGTCTCTTTCAACAAAGTCTGGAGATACTAAAACCTCCGCAGGAACATCTTCAGGACTCTCCTCCATTAGAGACATTACCATCGAAGGAATGCGCTCGTCAGAAGAGCTTGCCACCTCTTTCGGTTTACTGACACCCAGTTTCGAAACACGGGTCTTCTTCTTCGACGATCCCTACAAAAAGAAAAGCACAAGTCACCAAAATGACAAAATGAGCCAAAATTACGGAGGACTCTTTACCTCAGCAGGAACTGATTCTATTGGAGTTGCAGGTGGCACTCCCGTAGCCTTTGGAGTCGTCATTTTTCTCAGCCTTTTGGTATAAAGGAACCGGCTTTTGCGTCGGCCCGTCTCTTCCCAACAGAGGGATCTCTCACTGGTGCTGCAGCAGCAGCCCGATATCCCGTCAATTCTGGTGGACGATATGACCGAGCCGCTACCAATATATTCATCGTGGCCTCCAGCTGAGTTCCAATGATGAAACTAGTCTCCCTATCATAACCAGGAGACACAGTATTCATGGTGCAATACAGCTTAACGGCCGAATACAGGATCTGTGGCCGAGGGTTGCGAACTGGCATAGTAAAATGAACACCAGTACACCCGACAATGTAATATTGCCAGCCCCGGGCTCCATCCAGCAAACTCCTGGTAAACCCCAGACTGTTACTGGGATTCCGTAACATTAACTGGGTACAGCCAAATTGGCGAGCGAACCGGCTGGGCAGATATGGCTCCAGATAACACCTATTTTGGTTATGATAGACCAAGTGAGAAGGCCGAATACTTTGCAACCAACGAAAACCCTATTTCAGCAGAGTAATCGCATCTTCACCAGAGTCGTCTAAATCTTGGTCAGCCTCAAAATCTTTAAAGATGGGGCCGACCTTGACAATCTCCCACCCCTGAAGGTAGGACAAAACTCTCCTGCAAACAGGGACGCCAGTGTGTAACCACTTCCTCTTGTAGAAGCGACGGATAAAGGCATCACCTTCAACATGATCCTCCTCCGGACCTGGACTCATCACATTCGGATGATGCAGAATCAACCATCCCATAAGATAATGGAATGGTAGTTCGGCTCGGGAAAAGTTGTCGTTTCTACCTCTCCTATGGATCACATCATCAGCAAAGGTCCTCAAACCCCGCAACAGGTTACACACCATCGCGGGGAGAAGAGCTAAAGGACGACCAAAGACCAATTTTACGGCGGACAAAATAAGGTTCCGGTGTACCCGTTCTACGGCACCAGATCCGCCCGTAAACACATAATCCCGGAGCCATATCATCAAGTATGTTGTTAACACCGCCTTAGATGACATCCGGTGCGCATAGTGCCAGAAGTAGCTATACGCATTTTTGCCACTCTCATTTGAACGGGGGGTCCTCTCGTCCAGCCGACTTATTTTAAAAGTCACTTTCGCGGGTTTCAGCCCTTGCGGAGTCATAAATCGGATCTTCGAAGAATCTGCCAAATTCTGCTTGAAGACGTAATCCCTCCAAGCGGTCACATGAGGCTGAGTCCTGCCTTTGTCCTTCCGATGCATCAGATAATGATGGCTCGCCACCTCTTTGAAAACAGTCATCATCTCCGGGTCCTTATTTTCCAGAACCTGGATCTCTTCATTCGACGGGAAATATTCTTCGTACGGTTCCGAGCCCCAAGGAAGCTTGGACACTTCGTACATCTCATGGAGAGGCAACCCTAACTCCCCCACCGGAGTAAAAAAGGTGCCAGTCTGGAAATTGAACAATTCCAAGAGTGCAAGGAACATAGGCTTATTGAGATCCACACCAGCCTGTGTGGCACGGATGGCGGCCGTCAGCCCAATCTCCTTAAGCTCAACCGTGAACTTCGAAAGCACCCAAATGGTCAACTCGTCCCACTTCGGCATGTGGTGACACCAACCTTCAACCCTAAAGCCACCTTTTGGATACATGAGCCTCGATGTTAGCATCCGATTTGAAAAGGTCGAAGCACTGAAGGCAAAGGTGTCATTAGGGACCTCACTATAGAGGCTCCCAGGGCGCAAAGTTCGACAACTGAACGAAGGACCGGCTCGCGAAGCGGGCAAGGTATCCCTTTGATTCGAAGTAGCATCAATCGAAAGAGTACCTCCCAATGCCCCTCCTTGAGAAGGAGTAAGTTCCCAGGGCATCCTTCTCTTGGAAGCTAAGCGGTAGAAAGCCGTCAGCGGCAACTGGCGGTCAAGTTGTCGCATGTACAGAACCATACCTTTTGCAGAAAAGAACCAGTCTTCTTTGATCTTCAGTATCTTCGTCTCGGAAGAGACCAGTCAGTCACCGAACAAAAAGGCAGGTTTTAAGAAAGTCACATCCTCGGATTCAGCAGATTTCAGTTTACCGCTCTCCATCATACTCTGGAGGAAAATCGGCAACTGATTCTGGATCTGCAGCACTCTCTCAGGAGGTTGATTCTGTAAGATAGCATCCTTCGCAGGGTTGATAACCTCTTCGTCAAAATCAACTCCCATTTAACAAAGAGAAGCATCCAGAAGGACTTCATTCAGCAGAGGGATTGTCATCAACACTGACACAACCAAAAAACAAAAGTCAGGCAAAAAGACAAAGTGTGTCAAGCAACCTGGCGCATCATCAGGGTGTAAACCCATATGCGTCAGCAAAAGCTTCGGCGCATCATCAGGGCGTAAACCCAAGCGCGTCAGCAGGGAAGCTTCGGCGCATCATCAGGGTGTGAACCCATGTGCGTCAGCAGAAGCTTCGGCGCATCATCAGGGTGTAAACCCATGCGCGTCAGCAATTAAACCTCGGTGCATAATAAGGGCCTAAACCCATGCACGTCGACGGGATAAAACCTCGACGCATCATCAGGACAGAAGTCCATGCGCGTCGGCAGCAGAAAGTTAGGGCACACCAACTCAGCCGTATGATCCAAAGCTCGTCTGTAGTGGAGAAGACGACACTCATCCGTCACCGCGGGTCGAACGTCGGCCGGAGTTACAATGGTAATAGGGGCATCCTCTTCGGCAAACTCCGTCGGCTCTTTTCCCTTGCCAGCACCGCTGCAAGGAGTCTTGGGAGCCATTCCTTGAGAGAGAAGAAAATTAGGGTTTTTGTGAAGAAGAACTCTAAAAGGCAAAAGCAAAGAGAAGAAGAACTTTCTCTCTCTCCATCTCATGCCTATTTATAGGCTTGGTCACACGCATGAATCGATGAAGTGTGACCTCAGCCGTCGCCTCGGGTTCTGTGAGGAGATAACCGCAAATCCAAAAAAGATCATCATTAATCTTTTTTGGTTATCGAGGCGTTATCATTTGTATTAACTGAGCGGAGCATGCGCCTCGTCACTGATGCGCGGAGCATCTATGCGCCCGATCAGTCATGCGCCTCTACTACCATACTTCTTATTCAAAGTATTCCAAAACTTATCCAAAAGTTTTGAAAACTTTGAAGGGGGTCTTGTAGAAGCATGGAATTTTAGAACCAGAAAATCTATGCACCAGACACTACATGCGCCAGAGCTCGGACAAAGTACTTCACAGCAAAATAACAAATATAGACATTAAAAGAGGACTTTTTATTTTACATATAAAAGTCTATTACATGTCTAGAAAAGATTGTACAAATAAGAATTTCTACAAAGAAAAGATCCTAAGTCTACAGCCAGCAGCCACCATGCGCCCTCAAATAGGCGCAGCAATCACCAAGCGCCCTCAGTCAGGCTCATCCCACCATGCGCCCTCAGCAGGACGCATCCTTTCAGCAGCTCAGTTATGTGCATCCTCAGTTATGTGCATCCCTTCAGCAGCCCAGTTATGTGCCACTCTTCTAGCCATGCTCACCGCCGTCTGAATGCTTCGACTAATGAAGTATTTATTGAGCAGAACGAGGGTGACAATCAACCCTCTAGCTGGAGGAAGAGCTCTCCAAACCGAGGAAGAGAAGAGCACCGCAAGCCAACCTGTGGCCAGGGGAGGCTTCGAAAGAGCCTTCAAAGACCAAGGAAGACCGCAATCGAAACCGCGGCTAAAGGAGCAGCTTTCAACACAACTAGAGTGGGCGACACCCACTTTGAAGGAAGAAAGAGCCCCCAAAGCCGCAGCACCGCAATTCCGATCTGCGGCTCTTCCTGTACAACGGAGACGAGGCTCGAGCATCCCGATCTTTGGATGCAACAGGCACCTTCCGCCTGCCTCGGAAGCCCTCGACTCCGACTTTTGGATGTAACAGTCACCTTCAAGTGCATCAATGAAGTCATTGTGTCGCATCTTCACCCTCGGGAGCATCTCATTAACAGAATGCATTCGAGTAAACAAGTTCATGTCGGAAGAACGTGAGAGAACGAGAAGCAAACTCTCTCCATGCCACTATTTATAGGCCTGGCAAATCAAACCCATATGCCAAGTGGATGGCTCTCCGAATTCCGTGCAATGAATTTGCATTAAATGGATGAACCGGACGCTTCGAATTCAGCCAAGTCAAAAGGCTATTTAAAGCACTCGAAGATCGTAACAGTCGTACCATTAAAGACGTGTCACGAAGCGGATGCATCGACCAGACCGTGCATCACACAGACGCGCCCTTCAATATCAAGCGCATCACACAGACGTGCCCTTCAACATCAAGCGCATCACACAGACGCGCCCTTCAACACCAAGCGCCTCACAGGGGATGTGCCCCCATGCGTCCCCATACGCCTAGTGGAACACCGATCGATGCGCCCACTCAACTGTCCATCGAATGTCAAAAATATTAAATGCTGAACTGACAGAGTTGGCAGCACGCCTTCCGAAGTCTGAACAGTTGACAGCTTTTTCAGAAGACGAAGCGTCGCCAACGTCAGCATCATCTTTACTCTTCCTCCGACGGCTACTGCCACGTGGCCACCCAATCATGTTGCATGCGCCTCCGTAGCCATGCACCCAAACCTGCATGTGCCTCAAAAGCCATGCGCCTCAGACTTTTCACTGATCCCTAAAGACAGAAGGAAAGTCTCCATTGAAGCTCTGCATGCGCCTCAAAAGCCATGCGACCTAGACTTCTCTCTGATCCCAAAAGACAGGAGTAAAGTCATTACTGAAGCCTCGCATGCGTATCAAAAGCCATGCTCCCCGAATGGTTCATGACTCCTAAATGTTACGAGCCAAAGTCTTCTCATGCGTCCAATCCTAGGCGCATCCTACCAGATCATTCCCCATCAAATCTGAGATCTCCGAGCCATGGGTCGACGACACGTGTCCTTTGACTCAACTCACCCAAGATCTCAGCAACAGAAAGATCTTCTCCTCTGCTACGTGCCAGCTCACAACAGCAGTATGAAGAATTCAACCCCTCGATCAGGGCACATCGTCCATGCGCCTCCATCAGCAATCACCACGTGGCGTCCCCACGTCCAGGCGCATCCTACATATGCGTGCATGAGCAGCCAGCCTGCAAAGCTATAAATAGAGGGATCATTTCCTTCTCACCCACAAACACAGGAACGAACACACCACCAGAGAGGCAGATACAGACACTCAACGTCTTCCTCCTTTCAGCAAGCTCCAGCACCTAGAGCAATCCAAACCTTCAGAGAACCGATAACCATCTAAGTCCTATATTGTAACACTGTTCTATTTGTATTGAAATTTGCAATAAAAGAATTTTAATGGCAAACAAGCTGGCGACTCTGCTGGAGACCTCTTTTTCCTCCACCGAGAAAGCTGTGTCGTAATCCGACGACATGAAGGTAGAATTCTCCCACAAGACGCTGGTCGTGCGCCTCAATCAACAGGCGTATGAGGAGTTCATCTCTGAAGGCAGTTCGAGTCCTTCGAAGCGGCTGCCAAAGCCGAAGAAGACCCGCCGAGTCTGGGTACGCAAGGTCGACGCCTCGGGTACAACTACCGAAGGGGATGCGCCAATCCAGCCTTTCCTTCCTGCTGACGTCTTCAGCAATCAAGATGCGCCCACTGGTGCAGCCTATCTCTCGGGGAAACGTGCGGCTGACCATATTCCCCAGCCATCTCCCTATTAGGCGAGGAAGATGCGTCGACGGAGCAGGGGCGCAGCCAATGCCCCGCACATCACCGCTGATGCGCCACAGAAAGTCTCTGTCTTTAACAGACTCACTCGCTGTAATGGCGAGGAGAATTTGGATTCTGAGTACTATGAGCCCCAGCGGACTGGTACGAAGAAATCCATGGCGGCACGGGCCATGCGCCCCAAACGTGCTATGCCAGCAGCAAGCCAGAAGCATGCGCTCACAATCATGTGCGCTGCTGATGGTAAGCTGTACATGGTCGACTCAGGTGCTTCTGCGCCAGAAACGAGCCGACCTTCAAAGTCCTTGTCTCACTTGGGCGTATCTATTGCGTGCACAACCAAGTCGAGTGAGGCAAATCCAGTGGTCTTGAACTCCCGCGCCTCCTCTGGTTATGCGTCTGAGGTCCGTTCAAGTCACTTCAAATGTTGTTCCCCCACTACTGATCGGGACGCCTGTTTGGTGTTAGATCAGGGGGCGCAACATTCACTTGACCACCCCGACGCTTGGCCTTGCCATGCGCCTGAAGGGGGTGCGAAGGTGGTACTCTCCTCCAACGATCTGCGCAACGTGATCACTCACAAGCGCCGATCAGGAGAGTCGACTGACAAGCACGATGCGCCCCTCACAGGGTACACTTGTGCTGTGGTCACCATCAACTGCTGTTACAAGGCGGCAGTCCCACCAAGGCAGTCAGTGTTTCAGCGGCTGCAATCATCGACACCTCTATAACGTCGCCTCGGGAAGAAGGTGTCAACAAAAGAAGAGCCAAGGGTTGCTTCATGCAACATGATCTCCAACTCCTCGTCAGTCTGAAAGGCGACGGGAAATTCCTCTTCCTCGTCCAAAAGCCAGCCGAGGAAAACCAAGACAGTTGTCTCGTCCTCCGGAGTGTTCGAAGGCACTCGGGGGAGGAAGAAGATCTTGGAGGAAGCTGGGGGGTAGTCAGACCCTTGTCGAGCCTCCTTCCGAAGATGAAGCTATCTTCCAAAGCACAGCTGGGGAGGATCTTCTCGAAGTCAGCCTCCCGGACATGACTGGGGGTCGTCTAGCCCATGTAGATCTACGTCTCGAAGATGTTCTTCAAGACGAGGGTGTCCCCCAAAACATAACTGGAGGTAGTCTAGCCCCTGCAGATCTGAGTCTCAGAGACGAAGAAGTCCTTCAAGACGAAACTGAGGGTAATCAGGCCCTTGCAGATGCTCCCGTCGAGAATGATCACATAGCTGGGGGTGGCCAAGACGAAGCTCCAGGAGAGGCAACTTCCTTACAGGAGAGTGAGGCCGAGAGTGAAGCCTCAACCAATCCATCCACTTCCAACCGTGTATACATGGCTGGGGGTGATTCCGAGTCTGATGCGCCATCGCCAGACCTCGTCCAGCGCATGGACACATTAGAGGGAGGACTCAAAACCCTCTCTGCCTCTATAAAAATACTGACTCAAGCAGTGTTTGAGATACGGTCGGCTTTGGCCAGAACACCTTCTACCGGTCTCGACCCAGGGGCCAATGGAGAATCGAGTGTACCCCTTCAACGGGTATCCTCGGACACAGATCGCCGAGAAGCTCCTCGAACATCGGAGCCCTCAAGTACTCAACTTCAGGTGGTACCACCTTCCTCGACTCCCAGCTCCACGGAAGACGTGGTCGAGATGATCAGGGACTTGTGCGAGCGCTTTGAGTCCAAGACGAGACAAGAGGAGCGCCAAAAGATGGGCATCCCCCAACCTTATCCCCTCGAATGGAACAAGGTGGTTTACCCTCCTAAGTATAAACCACAAACACTTACGCTATACGACGGAAAGGAGTTGCCACGTCGCTATCTGACGTACTTCCAGTCTCAGACGGGACATCTCCCGAAGGAGGATGCACTACTCACCAGCATATTCATCGGGGCACTGAAAGGAGTGGCGTACGACTGGTACTGCAGCCTCCCGACAATTCTATATCTTCCTTCGACGACCTGACGTGCCTTTTTCTCAACCGTTTCTACGACGGCGGAAAAGACATGACAATGACGTCCCTTATAGAGATACGCTAGAAGGAGAAGGAAACAGTTCGAGTGTTCATCGAACGCTTCTGACAGGCCTGCTTCAGACTGCCCCCGGGTATGCCAGAACATGCGCTCCTCTCCTTCTGCAGCATAAACATGCTGCCTACAGTCAAACTCTGGCTCAACTCTACTCCTTCTCCCGACTAGAGCTCATTGATCATCGAAGCAGAAGCTGCGAAAAAGATGGCGACCAATGCTCGTCTTCTGGGAGTCAGTTTCCCTGCCTTTGAGGACAAGGGGAAACGGCCTGCCGCCAACAACCCCGGATGAGAGACAAAGGGGAAACAGGCGTTGACTGTCAATGCCTCAAAAGGTGCATCAGCACCTACTCAGAAGCCTCCACTTGCACCAAGGCCAAAGGAGGTTTATTCGTTCAACGACGAAGACACCCTGCAACTCTTTGAGATACTGAAGCAGGGTGACAAGATCAAGCTGCCAGACCCGAAGCATCCCGACGAGGTTAGAAAAGTGGACAACCCGAGGTACTGTCACTACCATCGGTTTGTCGGACACCCAACCAAGGACTGCTATGTCCTCAAGAATTGCATCCAGCGTATGATCAATGCGGATGTAATCTCCGTCGACTACGAAGAAAAGACGGTGTCAGCCAACGTGGTGTCACTCCAGTTCGGCACCTTGCCATCAACTACGGCACAAGATGGCGTCGTCTCCATCCCTAAGGCGATAATAGAGGTGGTTAACTTACCACCTGCTCGTGACAACGGGATTGGACTCATCCCACTCACCACATCTCGGGGAGAGATCCTGTGGGTTCACCCTGATCTTGTCTCCGAGGTGACTCAACCGGAGGTACGCCCTACCTCCAAATCCAAAGGCAGGAAGATCAAGTCTTGCCGCATGGTCTCTTCCTCAGCGGAAGAGGCGCTTCCTGTACAGACGTGTTCACAACAGAGCGCCCAACCCGACGAAGCTGTCGTCGAAGTGGTGACTCCTTGCACCGTCCCTGCTGTCCAGGAGGAGGGCCCTTCTAAGCCCCCAACAGCCAATAAGCAGAAGCAGATAGAGGCCCGCTTCGATAGGCCTCTGCGAAAGGAGAATGCTTCGGACTAGCCAAGCCCCATAACTTTGACATACTGGCACAACTGGCCAGTACTCCTGCTCGCCTATCTTTGTTCGAGCTCCTTCATCTTTCCAAGGACACTCGTGAAGCTCTCTGTGAAGCCCTGAAGGATGCTGAGTCCTTCATCAGTCAGGTCAAGCAGCCTGAAGATCTCTCGACTGCATGTGCGCACTGTCATTGTACGGATGAAGTTATCTCCAACATAACTTTTACCCAAAAAGACATGCTGTTCAAGCACAACCGACATAACAGACCGCTGTATTATACAGGGTATATCGGTTCAGTCAAGGTGAAACGGATTCAGATCGATCCGGGGTCTTCCCTCAGCATCATCCCGAAGACGCTATATAGTGCCCCGACCCGCAAGATGCCTTATGATGGATGGTTGGTTCGATGAAGCCTTGTTTGACTTGGGATTATGCGAAGGATTGCTTGGAAGTCTATGCGATCATGGCGGGAATCGTCCTATGAATGTGACTAGTGTTGAACCCTTCAAAGATCCTTTAGCTTCACGCTTAAAATAAGGATAGTATGCTATGTTTCTTGTTGAATTGCTCAATAACACTTTGCATGGAATTTGGAAAGATAATAATCACCTGAACGCAAACTGTTGTGGCTAAATGAATTGTATACTTGTACGATGTTGCAATAAATTGCATGACAGGTGAAGGCAAAGTCCCAAATACTTGGGCGGTGAGTATATCGAGCTTTGGCTCAATGAATAGATGGCAAAACAGATGTTAAGACCCAAGAATTGGGCAGTGAGTATGCTTGAATTGCATTCGAAATGAATGTGTGCTAAATAGATGCTAAGTCCCAGAAATTGGGCGGTGAGTACACCAAGTTTGGTTGGAAAGATGTATGGTATCAAAGATGTGGCAAAAGGATTGGGTAACAACATTCTATTATCCTGTCGCCGATGTAGAATGTTGATTACGCCAAGACCCTAGATTGGGTAGATGATAATATGAGCATTGGCTCATGGCAAGATGGCTAGATGGCAATATGAATGAGAATGGTGGCTGAATTACTTAGTTTTCCTTATCATACATTATATGTTTTTCTTAGATAAGTTGCATATAGTTGCATGGTCATGGACAACTTGTCGACAAGGTGGTTTCTCGAACGGTATTCCTGGGCCATGGAACCCGGTTCGTCCTGGGGGAAACCAATGCTGAAGTAGTAGCAGTGCTAAAGTAGTAGCACGGTATACAGGACTTGCAGTAGGGCTAGCTACCTGCACTGACAAGGGCGCTGTATACCTGTAAGTCAGTCCAAGATAGCGTGTCGCCAGTGACCTTCATATAGATAGGTCCGGTGCTAATGATGTCTTATGCAGGCAGAGTAAGTTATTACTCAAATACAGGAAAGGATGTTGGCTGTTGGTAAGAATCACCTGAACGGTGATATTTATATTGAATCATGATATTGTTCCTAACAATGTCTTGTGCAGGCAGAGTAAGTATTATAAATGTACAGGGATGGCTACACGACCGTGGGTAAGAATCACCAAAGGGTGATAACAGTATGCTTTAAATTATGTTGGTTATGAGATTTGCATGCTTTACTTCTTGTCGGCTATAACATGAAATTGACCCTAAGGCAACGAGAAAGACCACTGTTAATAATGTTCTGTAACATGATTACTTAGTGTTGTCTTCTTAGGTGAGTTGGGCCAGCACCGCTCGCCAGTACATTGATGATGTACTGACCCACGTTGTGGACAATATTACAGGTGTTTGCTTGGGGGAAATCCTGTGAATCAGTGTTTGGCATCGATGAATCGGATGGGTGTGCAGAAGCTCTTCTTTCAAGATGATGTCTTCTGCTATACGGGACATAATGTATGGAACAGTAGAACTCAGTTATACCAGTGAGATTGTAGCCATATTGGCAAGTTCATTGTAAAGAAGTCGGTATATTCAGTTGTAGCCCAAAGGGCAAGTGTATACATTCAGTTGTCTATTCAAGAATCTTGTAATCAAATGTAAATTCTGTATTCCGTTGCAAGTCTTGTAACCCATTTTGATTATCAATAAGAGATACATTTCTTCATAAATTGTGTGACTTCAATTTATCTCTGCTTGGTTCCGCTGCGTTGTCGATGTTTTTCTGAGAATTTCCAGGAACTGTAATGGTTTTGCCTTGTACAAGTGCAATCTAGACTTGTACGGCATCACGCCCAGTGGCTAGTTTTTGATCCTCCGGGATGGGTGGTGTGACATAATGGTATCAGAGCACGGCTTTACGTCCTTGGATTCTTATTCGATTTGTTTCAATTAATGTTGCTACTAAGATGATTCTAAGCTGCTTTCGCGATGATTCAAAGATTGCTTCCGCGATTATTCAAAGTTGCTTCAGTGGTGAATCAAAGTTGCTTCTTGCGAATACTCAAAGTTGTTTCCGCGATGAAATCAAAGTTGCCTCTATGATGATTCATAGTGCTTCTGCGATTATTTCGTGTTGCTTCCAAACTATATCTATGTTGTTCCCTTGACTGAAAGTCCGTTGATCATTCTAACCTCTCACTGGGTGTTCCATACAATAAGTCTAAATATGTGGCCTGTGATATGTTTGCTTTGTTGAATTTCTAAAAAGATACCAAAAGAATAACAATGATGCGATGTGGTAATAAGTTTGTGATGTATGCTGGATGTCATATGTGTGGGATTCATTGAGTCGATTGTTATACAGCAATCGACAGTGGGTGATGGAATGGTATGTTGAAACAGAATATGCATAGATTTTAGTGAATGGGAATCGACAGAATCTTGAGTCGATATTTGTGGTCAGCATAACCACTGCGGGATGGATTGTCCATATTGGACGTTGGTTTGATGCGAGGGAATATTGTGTCGGAATGAGTTGAGCTCTGAGTGGTATATTACATATACCCTCGTCGTGATAAGATGTCCCTTGACCTTTGATGTGTTATGATTTTGTGATTGCTTTACCTGTAAGGTATTGGGTGGTATCGAATCGTAGCTGAGATTACGATTGATACATGTCAGCTAGGCATGTCCCTTGATGATTAAGTTCGGATGACCCGTTACGAGATTTTGATGTGTTCAGATGAACCACCGCTAGACCATGTTGGTTAGCATTATGTTGGGTAATAAGAGATTTGAGAATATGAAATGAATGCCTTGGTTGGGAAGAAACAAAATTCAGATTCAGGCGAAGGCTTGAATCAGTTGGGTAAGGAGGATGGTAGGCTTAGTAACGATAGTGTGGTGTTACTATCGAATGATTTTGCGGGAATAACTATGGACTGAATTTTTGAACGATGTTGGAATTGAGTGAAAGAAATTACATGTTGGATATCGACATAATTGATGGTGATGTTAGACGCTTAATAGGATATTGCGAATGATTTAGAAGATGCAGAGAATTGCATCGACGATCGAAAAGTAGAGAATGGGCTTGAGGAATAGATGATCTTAGTACGATGTGCAGTTGGGCTTGAGAGAAATTGATGTCCCAAATTAACAAGTTATGACCCTTGACTATTTGAGGCACAGAGAATGAGTACTTGTCCCTTGATGCATGAAAGAAGAGATGTTCCTTACGTGAGTCGAATGGCTGGAATACAAATAAGTATCGAGGTGCAGCGATATGTAATAGACCCTGTCGGTAGATGTTGTCGCATGAATAACAAGTTTGGTAGAATATAGAATTGTTGGATTATGACTTAGCTAATGAGTTAAGTCATATCCACTAAAATGACCGATATATGAATGCTAGATGATTGGTGCTATAGAGATTGGATCGGTGCATGAATAGTAATCTTCTTATGGAATCACAAGGATGATGCAAAACGAATATTGATGGTTAACGTGAATTGCTAAGAGATGACCGTGTTGGTGCTAGAAAATTTATAATGATGCCTCGGAAGAAATATGATTGTGTAGTTGCCTTATTTCGTTGGTTAAGAGAGTACGGACCGTATCGATGATCTAAAAATATTGGAAATGAATATGTCGCAAGGAGAACGTAAGAAGAGATTGTAAGTGATAAAATATTGAGGTAGCAATGTTGGATTATGATTCGGAATAATTGACCCGATTGAATAGACAATTGGAGTATGATATGTGGATACAAATCAGATTGAACAAGTGATGCTATGTCTATGCAAGTAGAAATTGAAAGTTTGGATATTTGATTGAGAAGTTTTATATGATAGCCTCGGGATTGACCCATAAGGATTGTTGGATAGAATGGTCGGATAGATTTGGTCGGTTGCGGGTAAGTCTAGAATGAGACTTCATTGGGTATGACTCGAGTATGAGTATGGGTAGAAAGACTTGACCCTAGATTGTCGATTGGTTGCCTAGATTGTTGGCTGGTTGCCTAGATTGTCGTTTGGTTGCCTAGAGTGTTGGTTGGTTGCCTAGATTATCGGTTGGTTACCTAGAGTGTCGGTTGGTTGCCTAGAATGTTATTGGTTGCTTAAGTTTCGGATTAGTTGGCTATGTTCTTCAGTTGTTCGTGTTGGGAATAAGTTAATAAGATTGGGGTGGTGTCCCATGTCCCTAAGTTGGTCAGACCATAGAGTTGCCCTATGATGAGAATTGGTTGCCTCTAAGATAAGAGATAAGTATGTCCCTGATAGCTACTCATCTCATATGAGCTAGCTGAATATTTGGTTTAGCTTAGATTAGCTGACCATAGAGACTTGACTGAATGCTAAGTTGACTGTTGGAAAACCGTAGTATGTTTCTATTGATGTTGCATGTGTATAGTCGGAATGAGTAAGATGTGTTGGAAGGTAGGCTTCGGAATGGAATGGATATTTGGAAAATTTGATGTTATAATATTGGATGGGATGACGGATCATGTCGGTTTCGAAAAATTGAGTTGCCTTTGGTCGGATTGCTGGAAATTGTTAGAACTGGTTGGATTTGGTTGATTGATATTGAGCTATAAAAAAATGATGGTAGTGCCTTGAAACAGTTGGGATAATTTCATTGATCAGATCAGAATTGAGAATAAGTGTAACGACGGAATTGGATAGTACATGTAGCCGAGATTGGCGAGAGCGAATGTAAATAGGAATGACCCTCAGGATTAATATTGTTGGATATAAGAGTTGCTTATGCGAGAGGATAATATGTTGGCTTGATCAATATGAGAAAATGTTGGAGTACAGCGAGAAATGTTACTAGAATGGAATGATGGTACAATTTGATGGATGGATTATGATCGAAAAGTTACGAGTTGCAAACAAAGTGTATGGATGCGAACGATGAGTACAAGAATTGATCGATGAGAATTGGGGTATCAAAATGAAATGTGGTTATGGGATTTATCAACTTTGGTGGCATGAATGACAATGAACTTGAAAGGAATACTTGATATATCCAAGTCGGAATATTTTGGAAATTTTGGATCGGTTTAGAAAAATTGCTCGAGTTGGAATTGGTAACATCTATTATGTTATTAATGGGTTGGGATATTGAATAAACAAAGTAAGATTATACGAGATGCTCAAAAAGAATTACTGATGTTCGGGAAAAGGAAGGTACACCGTAGCTCGTTCGTTTTCTCTATCACTAAACTTGGCTGAAGTGCATGTATTTCGGGGATGCCTAAAATATATGTATGATTCCAACTAAGTGGTATGCTGAATTCAAACGAAGTCACGGGGAGGATTATCATGTGCTAAGGATTTGCACGAGTGTCAGAGGAAAGATCAAAGATGGTAAACTATTTTAAATCAATTGAGATGATGTAACGAGACGGTACATTACTTGAAATCAATCGAGAGATTGCGGAAAAATATTAAATGGTGCAAAGTTGATCGTTGAGAAGTTTCATGAAAAGTCGGTTGAAGTTTTGGGAATGAGTTTTGTTTTGAGTTTCGAGGACGAAACCTTTTCTGAGTGGTATATATTGTAGTGCCCCGACCAGCAAGATGCCTTATGATGGATGGTTGGTTCGATGAAGCCTTGTTGGACTTGGGATTATGCGAAGGATTGCTTGGAAGTCTATGCGATCGTGGCGGAAATCGTCCTATGAATGTGAGTAGTGTTGAACCCTTCAAAGATCCTTTAGCTTCACGCTTAAAATAAGGATAGTATGCCATGTTTCTTGTTGAATTGCTCAATAACACTTTGCATGGAATTTAGAAAATTAATGAAAGATAATAATCACCTGAACGCAAACTGTTGTGGCTAAATAAATTGTATACTTGTACGATGTTGCGATGAATTGCATGACAGGTGAAAGCAAAGTCCCAAATACTTGGGCGGTGAGTATATCGAGCTTTGGCTCAATGAATAGATGGCAAAACAGATGTTAAGACCCAAGAATTGGGCAGTGAGTATGCTTGAATTGCATTCGAAATGAATGTGTGCTAAACAGATGCTAAGTCCCAGGAATTGGGCGGTGAGTACACCAAGTTTGGTTGGAAAGATGTATGGTATCAAAGATGTGGCAAAAGGATTGGATAACAACATTCTATTATCCTGTCACCGATGTAGAATGTTGACTACGCCAAGACCCTGGATTGGGTAGATGATAATATGAGCAATGGCTCAAGGCAAGATGGCTAGATGGCAATATGAATGAGAATGGTGGCTGAATTACTTAGTTTTCCTTATCATGTATTATATGTTTTCTTCTTAGATAAGTTGCATATAGTTGCATGGTCATGGACAACTTGTCGACAAGGTGGTTTCTCGAACGGTATTCCTGGGCCATGGAACCCGGTTCGTCCTGGGAGAAACCAATGCTGAAGTAGTAGCAGTGCTAAAGTAGTAGCACGGTATACAGGACTTGCAGTGGGGCTAGCTACCTGCACTGACAAGGGCGCTGTATACCTGTAAGTCAGTCCAAGATGGCGTGTCGCCAGTGACCTTCATATAGATAGGTCCGGTGCTAATGATGTATTATGCAGGCAGAGTAAGTTATTACTCAAATACAGAGAAGGATGTTGGCTGTTGGTAAGAATCACCTGAACGGTGATATTTATATTGACATGATATTGTTCCTAACAATGTCTTGTGCAGGTAGAGTAAGTATTATAAATGTACAGGGATGGCTACACGACCGTGGGTAAGAATCACCAAAGGGTGATAACAGTATGCTTTAAATTATGTTGGTTATGAGATTTGCATGCTTTACTTCTTGGCAATAACATGAAATTGACCCTAAGGCAACGAGAAAGACCACTGTTAATAATGTTCTGTAACATGATTACTTAGTATTGTCTTCTTAGGTGAGTTGGACCAGCACCGCTCGCCAGTACATTGATGATGTACTGACCCACATTGTGGGCAATATTACAGGTGTTTGCTTAGGGAAAATCCTGTGAATCAGTGCTTGGCATCGATGAATCGGATGGGTGTGCAGAAGCTCTTCTTTCAAGATGATGTCTTCTGCTATATGGGACATAATGTATGGAACAGTGGAACTTAGTTATACCAGTGAAATTGTAGCCATATTGGCAAGTTCATTGTAAAGAAGTTGGTATATTCAGTTGTAGCCTAAAGGGCAAGTGTATACATTCAGTTGGCTATTCAAGAATCTTGTAATCAAATGTAAACTCTGTATTCCGCTGCAAGTCTTGTAACCCATTTTGATTATCAATAAAGAGATACATTTCTTCATAAATTGTGTGACTTCAATTTATCTGCTTGGTTCCGCTGCGTTGTCGATGTTTCCTGAGAATTTCTAGGAACTGTAATGGTTTTGCCTTGTACAAGTGCAATCTAGACTTGTACGGTATCACACCCAGTGGCTAGTTTTTGATCCTCCGGGATCGGGGCGTGACACGCTGCTCTCAACACTGGGGATCCCAATGTACCGGTTGGCGCCTTCCAATACGACTATCAGTGGCTTCAACGCTAGCAAAAGCGAGCCGCTGGGCAAAATACGACTAAAGTGCCATATCGGTAACCTCAGAACCGAGGTCACTTGCTATGTCGTGGACGCTGAAGTCACGTGCACGTGCCCTTATAGTGGGTGCGGGTCGTGACACGTTTTTAGTGGTGGCCTTAGAGTAGAAAATCTACAGCGTTCTACGCCACTTTTACGGTGAGGGCTGGGCGTTGTCACGTGCACGTGCCCTTATAGCGGGTGCGGGTCGTGACACATTTTTAGTGGTGGCCCATGCAGGTCCTGAAGTCACAATTAGTACGATATCGTGGCGGCACTCATCTTAGAGTGTTGACTGCGAGCCTGTGTTACACATAGGAGGTAGTAGGCTAAGAGTACTCAATCACAGTAGGATCTTTCCTTGCTTATCTTGCTTACCGTCTTTGATATTGATTTTGCATTCTAATTGTCCTCCTTGATATCATATTTCCTGTGTCGTATTGATTTCCTTCTTTATTTCTATCTTCAGGATGGTGCAGACCAGGTCCCAGCATCCTGAGTCCGCGGACGCGGAGAGGTCTGCTATGACTCGCGACCTGATCCACACTCCTGCTGCGGTCGGGGTGTCGGCAGCAGCTCTTGGGGGCGCTCCTCCGCCAGTTACTGTAGGGTATGAAAATTATGACACGCTGACATAAGACTCAGTCTAAGCCATACGCTCAAAGCCATACGCTCAGTCTAAGCCATACGCTTAAAGCCATACGCTCAGTCTAAGCCATACGCTCAAAGCTATACGCTCAGTCAAGGCCATACGCTCATCTAAAGGCCGTACGCTCAGTGAATATTTTATTATTTTCTGAGATGACAGCACAGCATGTATTTAATAAAGGATGAATCTGACACTTCGTCTTTCGTGCAAAGACAGCTGTCCAATGGAGACTAGCCGTCGTATAGGTTTTCGAAGAGTCGGTTTTGTCTTTTACGAAGACAGCTCAACATCTCTCATAAATGTAAAAGCCATCATTACTGTCAGTTTTGACAGTCTGTCGGCCATCATATCCGCAGTCACGACGCTCGAGAAGATTTTGTCAGTTATTGGAAGATATGGCGTATCAAAGAAGATTGATGATGGCCACGTGTCTACTTATTCAAACATGCCACGTGTCTACTCATTTAAACATACAACTCCTTCCCAACAAAGTGAGCGTATGGATCTCATACGACTCCTTCCCAACTAAGTGAGCGTATGGATCTCATACGACTTCTTCCAACTAAGTGAGCGTATGGATCTCATACGACTCCTTCCCAATCAAGTGAAGCGTATGGATTCCATACGACTCCTTGACAAGTGAGCGTATAGTTTCCATACGACTCCCTGTCAATAATGTGAGCGTATCAGCTTTATATGGTTCTACGCTGTCCAAGTAAGCGTATGCAAGACATGTGCCTTCAAAGCTAGCGTATGACTCTTCTTCTAAGGCAGCGTATCACAGCAGTTGTGTCCAGAATGATTTTCAACGAGCAGTTAACACACGTTCTCACGTGTCCTGTGCTCAGTTATCCACTTCTTCAGAAGTTATGCAACGTGGCATTCATGCCATCAATCTCTCCTGAATATACTCCACTACTTTCAACCGCACGCTAATGTGTCTCCATCAGAATTTGCCACGCGTCCCTGCAGTTATGCACACGTCAAGTAACTACCTGAGCGTATGCTTAAGGACAGTTATCCTGAACTCTATAAAAGAGAGTTTCTTCATCTTCATCAGACACTACAGTCAATTTCAGAGAGAACAGAGAGATTGCCCAGTTGCTGTCCAAGTTCTTCAAAAGTTCGAGTCTTCTTCATCGCATCGTCCAAGGGATAAAGTAATCGTCTTCTAGATTAGATTCCTACAGTTGTAATTTTCTCAGATACAAAATAAATAAAGTGAATTTACTTATGGAAAACAAATTGGCGACTCTGCTGGGGAAAGATGTCTCCTCCAACGAGATAGCAACAACTCAATGCGATACTTCATCGATCGGCTTGACGAAGAAGACGATGGTTGTACAATTCGACCAATCGGCTTATGAAGAAATGCTCAAGGCGAAGGAGAGCCGCACTGCTTCCTCCACTCTTCCTGCTGCCAAGAAGAAGGGACGCTCCGTCTATGTCCCTAAGTCTTCTGCAGCACTCCGAGACGCTTCTGTCACTTCTCATGCTGACAAGAACACGTCTTCAACTTCCATGAAGCACACTTCGGCTTCTCTGAACACGGCAACAGTGGCTTCTCCTAGTCACGCTGACAAAGTTGGTTCTTTAACCAAGTCAGCGTGTACAAGGAAAACTATCTCTGGACATGTCAAAGTCCCTTCTCCCTCTACTCTTACGACAGCAGTCGGCTCTTTAGCCATTGATGACTCTGAGCGTATGGCATTCAAAGGGCAGCGTACGGCAAAGGCAGCGTACAAAAGCTAACATCAGGCAGCATACGCTAAGCCAAAGCCAGCGTATGCTAATAAAAAGGTAGCGTATGACCAGAAGTCCAAACTGAAGTCAGCGTATGCTAACAGATACAGTCCTTTGACTGTTTCTCAAAATCAGGCTGGGGGTTCTCTTCCACAGAACATACAATGATTCCTCCTCAACTTGCATATCTTGTGCCAACCAAGGAGAAAGACTCTTAGTCAACTCCTCTACTCCTAAGGTCTTTACCTCTGGAGTTAATTTGACTAGTACTCTTACTAGATCAAACAAAGGAAAACGCCTTTTGGCTAATTCCTCTAAAGATGGATTATTACCGACTCCCAGTCGAAATAATACCCATCTTCCTTCTCTCCAAATTTCTCGATCTGAGAAAGGCAAATTACAAGTATCCAAGACTGATATCAAAGTCAGATCTCCTACGGATCTTCGTAACAAGCTTAATCAGAATCGTCTCGGTTCCACTG